>JAJTUV010000605.1:680000-852863 GCA_021653895.1 Mastomys natalensis | reverse complement strand
AAAATTTTTTTTTTGTGTTTTGCATGAGATAGGGTCTCATGTTCTCTTGCACTAACTTGTAGCTGAAGACGACCTCCACTTCTGATCTCCTGCTCCCCTTCCCACGTGCTGGATTACACTCTCTTTCCACATCTGGCTCCTCAGCAGCAGTTTTTAACAGCTATGGCAATAGCCATATCATTTCTTTAATTTTGTGTGAATTTAGTAAAATTTATGCTTTTCTATCCTTTTGTCTAAACTTTCATATTTATTGGTGTGAAAGTTTTATTGGTACGAAGTTACTCAGGTTATTTTTGAATAATTTATTTTTATATGTATGGGTCTTTTTCTTGCACGTCTGTTTGTTCACCATGTGCATGCCCGTTCCTGGGTAAGAGGACATCAGATCACCTAGAACTGGAGTTACAGGTGGTTTGGGTTTTGCTGTGTAGCTGCTGAGTCTTGAACCTGATTCTTCTGGAAGATCAGTCCATGATGCTCTTAACTGATGAACCATCCCTCCAGCTCCGGATTTTTAGTTGTTTTTCTTTTTTTATTTTTTTTTAAACGTAGTATATGTTTCTTGATAATTTTGTTTGTATTCCCTATCTCTTAAAATTCTCCCCACAGAATTAATATTTTATTACTTATTTTAATTAATTTTAAATGTTCTCATTACTATGTATGCTTTGTATTTCTTTAATCTCTGATCTTAAGTTGCCCTTCCATCCCTTCCCTTCCACTAGAGAACTTACTGAGACGGAGACTTCTATTCTGAGTGCCAGCATTACTGTGGCATGGTGGTGCATATCTGTAGTTCCAGCACTCAGAAGCATGGACGGAGGAAGCCAAGGTTTGAAGTCAGTTGGTATAGTGAATTCCAGGTTGTCTTGAGAACTATATAGAAAAACCCTCATGGTGGGCTGTGAGTACCATCCTCTAGACTGAATACAATCATTGCAATCATGAGGTCATAACTGGTGCTACCTGCGCTGCACCCACACAAGAGTAGCTCTGTTATAAAAGGGGAAGGGGCTCATGGACCCTACCCATCATGCTGAACTATTGGAAGCTAATAGATTTAGAGACCAGGGGAGTCATTGTCTTCATTGTGCATCCATTGCTGAGCCATGTCCATGGTTAGTTACACAAACAGGCCTGGTTAAACTTGATGGGTCACAAAACAAACGAACAGACATGAATATGAAAAAGAGAGTAGGGCAGGAGGAGGTAGTAGACACGGGCAGAAGGAGATAGGGAAGGGTGAGGTGTAAGAGTGGTCAGTAGGCATTCTGTACCTGTGTGAAATGGTCAAAGAACAAATTTAACTGATAAAGAGTCTAAGGTCTCAGTTAAAAACACAGAAAACTCTGTAATAATTACAAAGCCAAGAACATCAGCATTTATTGTCTTTCTAAATATGCCTTAAAGGATACCTTTTCTTCGGTTAGATGCAGCTGTGTGTGCAGTTAGGGATACATTGTATCATATATAAGTGGATCTCATTGTGTAGCCAAGACCAGCCTTGAACTGGTGATGTCCACTGCCTCTACTTCCTAAGTGCTGCAATTACAGACATATACCACCATGCCACGGTTTAATTGTTAAAACTTTACTGTGAAATAATCTTCATCCAGTCCTTATTATTTGGGCTTTTTTATTTTAAGCGGTCTTACAGACTTTCTTTTAGGCACTGTTCATCCATTTTACTTGACTGAGCTTTTCTTGTGCATCTGATACTTTCTAATGCCTTGCTAATAATATTTTGGCACACAAGGTATCTCAGGACTTAAAACACTCTTGTTGGTGCTAAATGTTCTCGTGGAACTCATTTCCTTGGTTTTGAAGGGTGTTTTTCTCTAGGTGTAGATATCCAGGCTGAAATCATTTTCTTTTAGCACTTTGGTAACATTCCATCCATTTTTGGTTTCCATAGTTCTACTGTAGCCATAACTGTCAGCTTTGAGGGAATGTGCTGTCTCCATTCTTCTGCTCGGTTTGCAGGATTTACACCTTGATAGGTGTTGAGTTTCCTTGAACAATTGGTAAAGCTTTGCTTGCCTACTTTGATTCAGTGGTTGTTGCTGGCAGGGTCGTACCTATAGCTCTACTCTATCAAGGGCCAGATCATATTGTGTACATGTGGATCTTATGTATGTGTCTGGAAGTTTGTTCAACCTGTTATATGGTGACATGAGCTGTGCTCAGAATTAAAAATCCTCCCAAGCAGTCTTACTGCAGATTGACAGTTACATGCTTTAAATAAATACTTCTCTTTGGGTGGGATAATTGTGTGTCCTAGACATTGTTTTAACCTCTGTAGTTTATACCATGTGATTAGCTACTTCCCTTCTCTGCATCATCTCCTCATATTCCTTTCAAGAATAAACCATTTGTGTTCAAATCCCTATCCTTAGAATTCTAGATTAGTTTACACCCCAAAGACCAAATGTGTCTCTTTTATTAGAAAAGAAAAAAAATAGGATGTCAGATCTCCAACTGAGTCCTATGCTATCTGTCTCTGGGGAATCCAATGGTCTTCCTCCGTCACCCTGAGAAATCTTCTGGTACATTGTGTATGTATGAAAGATATGTATATGCAATTGTTGGCAGACAGCTTACATTTGTTATCTGCCCTGTGAAAAAGATGTGCAAGTCCATAATTTCCCCCTTTCATCAAGAAATGCCAAGAGTTGGCTTTGAAAGTGCTAAGCTCACATATTTAAACACTTATGTCAAAGCTGGTGGTTCTGTTTGAAAGGTTGTGGAAGCTTTAGGGGATGAGACCTTGAAGGAGAAAGTGGGCCACTGCAGGTGAGCCTGAAGGTTTTATAGCCCAGTCCCAGTTTCCGTGTACTCTCTGCTTCCTGAGTAGGGCCATGACCAGTCAGCCTCCCTGCTTTAGCTGCTGGTGCCATGTCTTCACCATGGTGGACTGTCTCCCTTTAGACTGTAAGCAAACACTAAACCCTTCCTCCCTTGAGTTGCTTTCTGTCAGGTATTGCATCAAATCCCCAAGTAAAGAATCTAATACGGTATTGATAATGTACCTGAGGGAAATGGTAAGTTCATTGCCAACCCATGGACTTAGAGAATGAAGATTTGGTAGCCCCTGTCATATCTCTAGTCAACTCAGTAGTCTTGATTCTGAAAATACCTGATAAACCATAAGAAGATCGAAAGGCACCAACAAAGCAACATCACCGATCGTCACTGTACCTGGGATCCAGGTAAATGTCAATAGTGAAAGGCAAATAACATCTGATATTATTATGGCCATAATGATACTCTCACAGACATCCTGAAAGTGTCATCATGGTAGCCCCTACAGTTTAGGACCAAGAGCGGGAGAGGAGTGAATAGCCTCATTCACTGATGTCTCCAATGACCCACTTGAGAAATTTGTGCTTCAGCTCCCAGTAGAGAGATGCTTCTAACAGGCCACACAGCAAGCTCAAATTACAGCTCTCCATTAGTCATTCTGGACTCTCAACAGGAGTACAGATACATTTTGTGAAGTTACATCCTGCCAGTGGAAAATGGTCATTATCAACACGAGGTTATAGAGTCTGCTTCCTAATGAAGGCAGGGAGATTCACTGTGTGTCCATGCCTGTCGATGAAGCCGAAATGAATAGGAAAATGCATGCCTGGACAGAGTGTGGTAAGCAAGGAACCATAGCCCTTAAGGATGAGGATCTGGTTTAAGCCAGATCATTAGAAAAGCTGGCCAATTACTAGGGTCGTTTTTTCTGAATGACAAAAGAGACAAAGAGAGCAATATATCAATTGTAGCTTTCAGATAAAGCAGGAGAACATGGGCTCCCAACCCCTGACCCTGTTTGGTGTTTTGAGGCAGGGCTTCTTGTAGCACAGACTGACCTTGCACTTCTTTGTAACTGAACTTGAACTTAAATGCCTGAGCCTTCTGTCTCCTGCATGCTGAGACTGAAGTCGTGTTCCACCTCCACCATGCTTGGCAAGACGTATTTTTTTAATGGCACAAAATAATTATTGCATATGTTGATTTTTAAAAAATTTGCCTTTGAAGAAGCACTGACAAGACAGGACACGCTAACTTTGGTGTGTGTGTGCTTTGTCCTGAGCTTTCCAAGGGTTGGCTGTGTGACAGGAGCTGCCAGTTGTCACTTATAACCTCAAGTGTTTACCACGTCGGCGAGCTTCGGCCGGCCGGCGATATCCAGTGTCCTCAGTTACATGGCTAGAAGGCTCCTCTGTTTGTATCCATAGGACACTCTGTGAAATTATGTCCTGTGGAATTAATGGACAGCCTAAGGAATATTTTCCACCCAACACTTAATAAGAAAGGGTGCATAAATACCCAGCATCCTTTAGGTGGCCATATCCAAGGTTAGTACCCTGCTCTGTTTTCCAGTGACTCCAACGTTAAGTTACAACAAACATTCTTCTGCATTTTGCTGAGTAACAGGGAACCCCTTACAGGCTGCTTGCTCTCTATCCGTTCTCACTTTCCCCTTGATGCTCCTACATATTCTCAAGCAGACTACTTAAAATCTTCTCACAATCTCTCTTTAGAGAGCGCCAACCAGGATATATGGACAGCCACTACTCCCTTTGTGCGGATGATTCTCATCCCAGTGGGTGCTGCTTGGGAGTGAGAAAATGCCTTCAGGGCAAAAGCACTCCTAAATACTCTCTGCTCCTCTCCCAGGTTCTTGATTCTTTGAATCCTCACTGATTTGATAGCTCTCTGATTCCTTCAAACAGACTTTTAAAAATGTATCCCACTACCGCAGTAGTTCTCAGTGGGAGTGTTGCTCCAATGTAACTGAGAGCCTGAAATCAATTTCTTTCACAAATCCATATGTGAATTAAGGAAACTTTAATGAGAACGAAAAGCAGCCACCACCTTCTTCCCTGGTATTTTGAAAACCCCCGAATCATTTAAAATGGAATGTTCTATTTTATAGTAGTGGGGGAAAAAATCTTAGTCCAAGCTAAAGGCTTCTTAATGCTGTAACTCTGAATTACCTTTTTTTTTTTTCTTTTCTTTTTTTGGTCTTTAGATATTTTGGGTAAGTTTCTCTGCTCCTAGTTTTTTGAGGAAGAATGTCCTTTCAGATCTGCTAATGTTTTTGTTGAATGTTCAGGGGGTAATTATCTGGCTTCCAGGAACCATTCCTTCGGGAGGAGCAGCATTATGAAACATTCATACATCTTTTCACTTTCTGTCCAGTAAACACAGTTCGGGAGGGGCCCAGCATAATATTTTGCAGAGAAAGTGAACCGTTAAGGGGATGAAAAAGTGCTTGTTTGGGGAGCTCATGATTAAGACTCATTTTGTAGATTAATAGAGACATCACCAGTCTCCAAGGTTAGCAAGTCAACAATTTCATGAAAATTAAATTTACATAAAAATCTGGGGAAATGAATAACATTTCAATCTTTGTTGGTGGCGGGTCAAAAAGCCATACCCCCATTGAATTTGGAAGTTGGCTTTCCTGTGACTTTTACTGTGACCTATTTTACAGCTTTCAACTTATTTACTTGCTTAAGGCTTCTTTGAGCACCGGTAGTTTCTTTGTAGCTCGTAATCTCATATATCCAGAGAGAGAAAGAGAGAGAGAGAGAGAGAGAGAGAGAGAGAGAGAGAGGAGAGAGAGGTGCCTATGAAGCAGAATTATAGGTACCATGCGCCATGTGATTTGTCCATCTGAATGCTGAAATTTTGGTTATTTCCTTTAGGGTGATAAAGTCTAACTATTTTTCTGTACATTAAAGAAATGGGTGCCACCTTAATATCATCTCGGCTGTTTATAACACACTATTTAACAACTGTTTGCAAACTAGGGAAGGATAGGGCAAATTTATCAGATAACTAGGGGTTGAGGAAATGGTTCAGTGGTTAAGAACACTGGCTGCTCTTCCAGAGGACCAGGGTTCAATTCTCAGCACCTGTATGTTGGCTCACAATCATCTGTAACTCCAGTTCAGTGGGGAATGTAGCATCCTCTTCAGTATTCTGTGAGCACCAGATGTGCATGAGGTTCAGTTATACATGCAGGCCAAACACCTGTCCACATTAAAAAAAATAACCAAAATAAGTCAGAATCTGAATGTTTATTCCTGTCTTAGGAGTTTCCATTGCTGTGAAGAGACATGGTGACCAAGGCCAGTCTTCTAAAGGACAACATTTAATTGGGGATGGCTTACATTTTCAGAGGTTCAGTCCAGGATCATGGCAGGAAGCATGTCAGTGTGCAGACAGACACAGAGCTAGAGAAGGAACTGGGAGTTCTATATCTTGAGCGAGAAGAAGGCTGTCTCTTCTGTATTGGGCAGAGCTTGAGTATAGGATCTCAAAACTAGTGACTCACATCCTCCAACAAGGCCACACCTACTCAAACATTGCCACACCTCCTAATAGTGCCACTCCCTGGGCAGCATATGCAAAAACCATAATCCCACAAAATCAAACTGGTTAGGAAAGACCATTATGCTCCAATTTTCTCCCATGACAATTGAGTATGAGGTGTGGTGGTCTCTACTCTGCTTGAAAAAATATTTGCTGCTATTCTATTCCCTTCATCCTAAGAGAGCCACTCTGATATTCGCAGGTAAATCATTTCTTTTCTTTTTTAAAATTTATTTTTTTAATTGGATATTTTATTTATTTACATTTCAAATGTTATCCCCTCTCCCAGTTTCCCCTCTGCAACCCCCTATCCCATCTGCCCTTACCCTGCTTCAATGAGGGTGCTCCTCCACCCACCCACTCCCTCCTCACCACCCTTGTATTCCTCTACACTGGAGCATCAAGTCTTCATAGGACTGAGGGCCTCGCTCCTGATGCCAGAAAAGGCCCCTTAAGCTCCTTCAGTCCTTCCCCTAACTCCTCCATCGGTGTTCCCTGTGCTCAGTCCGATGGTTGACTGCAAGCATCCACATCTGTATTTTTCAGGCTCTGGCAGAGCCTCTCAGGAGACAACTGTATCAGGCTCCTGTCAGCAAACATTTCTTGGTATCTGCAATAGTGTCTGGGTTTCCTGTCTGCATGTGGGATGGATCCCCAAGTGGGGCAGTCTCTGGATGGCCTTTCCTTCAGTCTCTGCTCCAATCTTTGTCCATGTATTTCCTTTAGACAGGAGCAATTCTGGGTTAAAAGTTTGGAGATGGGTGGGTGGCCCCATCTCTCAACCAGAGGGCCATGCCTAACCTCTGGATATGGTCTCAACAGGTTCTCCCTCCCCTTTGTGGGGTATTTCAGTTAATGTCATTGCCGTGGAAGACTCTAGCTTTCCTGGCATCTGGGACTTTCTGGTTGCTACTCCCAGTTCCCCATCTCTCAATTGCTACACACCTCTGTTCAATTTCCTGACAGTCTGTACATCTCTCCTGTCTCCTCCCATACCTGATTTTGCTCCTCTTTTCCCCTCCCCATCTTTTCTTCCTCCCAAGTCCCTCCCACCCTCTACTTCTCTTGATTATTACCCCTTCTAAGTAGGACTGAAACATCTACTCTTTGGTCTTCTTCCTCTTGAGCTTCATGTGGTCCGTGGGTTGTATCGTGGAGTATTTTACACTCTTTGCCTAATATCCACTTATCAGTGAGTACATATCATGTCTTTTTATTGGGGAATTGCGTCCATTGATGTTCAGGGATATTAAGGAATAGTGATTGTTGCTTCCTGTTATTTTTGTTGTTAGAGGTGGAATTATGTTTATGTGGTTATCTTTTTTTGGGTTTGTTGAAAGAAGATTATGTTCTTGCTTTTTTTAGGCTGTAATTTCCCTCCTACTGTTGGAGTTTTCCATCTATTATCTTTTGTAGGGCTGGATTTGTGGAAAGATATTGTGTAAATTTGGTTTTGTCATGGAATATCTTTGTTTCTACATCTTATGGTAATTGAGAGTTTTGTTGGATATAGTAGCCTGGGCTGGCATTAGGGTCTGTATGACATCTGCCCAGGATCTTCTAGCTTTCATAGTCTCTGGTGAGAAGTCTGATGTAATTCTGATAGATCTGCCTTTATATGTTACTTGACTTTTTCCCTTAATACAAGCTTTTAACATTCTTTCTTTGTTTTGTGCATTTAGTGTTTTGACTATTGTGGACTATTATGGGATGGAGGAATTTCTTTTATTGTCCAATCTATTGGAGTTCTGTAGGCTTCTTGTATGTTTATGGGCATCTCTTTCTTTAGGTTAGGAAGTTTTCTTCTATAATTTTGTTGAAGATATTTACTGACTAAGTTGGGAATCTTTGCTCTCTTTATATCTATTATCCTTAGGTTTGGTCTTCTCATGGGTCCTGGATTTCTGGATGTTTTGGGTTAGGGTCTTTTTGCCTTTTGCATTTTCTTTGACAATTGTGTTAATGTTTTCTATGGATCTTCTGCTCATGAGATTCTCTCTTCTATCTCTTGTATTCTGTTGGTGATGCTTACGTCTGTAACCCCTGATCTCTTTCCTAGGTTTTCTATCTCCAGGGTTGTCTCCCTTTGTGATTTCTTTATTGTTTCTATTTTTGTTTTTAGATTTCTGGATGGTTTTGTTCAATTCCTTCACTGGTTTGGTTGTGTTTTCCTGTAATTCTTTAAGGGATTTTTGTGTTTCTCTTTAAGGGCTTTCTACTTGTTTACCTGTGTTCTTGTATTTATTTAAGGGAGTTATTTATGTCCTTTTTAAAGTCCTCTATTATCATCATGAGGTGTGATTTTAAGCCAGAGTTTTGCTTGTCTGTGTTGGTATCCAGGGCTCACTGTAGTGGAGAACTGGTTCTAATGATGCCAATAGCTTGTTTCTGTTGCTTCGTTCTTGCCCTTGCTCTCGCCATCTGGTTTCTCTGGTGTTTGTTGGTCTTGCGTCTCTGACTGTGGCTTGTCCCTCCTGTAAGCCTGTGTGTCAGCACTCCTGGGAGACCAGCTTCTCCAGGCAGGATTTGGGTATGGAGAGCTGTGGCACAGGGTCAGCTCTGGGCACAGATGGAAATGGAAATATCCTGTCCCTGGCTGTTCCTGGTTCTTGTGTCCTGATGGCTCTGGGAGGGTCCCTCTTGGGTCTAGGAATTTGAGCAGAAGTGGTGGTCTTACCTGTGCTCTCAGGTGTGTCAGCACTCCTAGGAGACCAGCTCTCTCCTGGTTGGATTTGGGTACGGAGAGATGTTGCACAGGTCAGCTCCAGGCACAGATGAAAACCAGAAGGATCCTGTCCCAGGTCGAGGTAAATCATTTCTAACACTTTAGGTGACTATCTCATGTACAGTACAGAAGGCTACCTCATCATGTTAAACCACAGGCTTCCCTTTCTCTTGACCCAGTCTTGCACTTGACCTCTTGCTCCAAACTTTGTAATTTCCAGAGGAAAAAGATGAGATAGAAAGGAATTGTGGATTATGTTTTCACCTCCTGGGCGAAGGTTTGTGTTTGCTTAATTGTGCACCACGAAAATACCTTGAACTCCGAAGTGCTCCAGATCCAAAGGCATGTCCATGAGATGTTCTCACCTTATCCTTCGTAATGGGGTGGCCATTTGGTGACAGCTAACAGAGCTAGTTAAGGGAGTGACTTTGATAATGGCCAGAATAGAGTTTGTTATTATTTTAATTACCATACAGGGAACATAAAAGTAATATTATTTCATTATTTTCTGGTGAGGTACCTTATACCCGTCGGATTTCCATTTAAATATTTTCTGAAGATTCAATAGATTTCTCAACATTCCCTTATCCACTCATTTGGTCAACACACATATTCCTTATCTGCTAAGAAATATCACTAAGTGCTTGTTTTAAAAGAAGATTAAACTGATTTGCTTTGAAAGAGATGGTGTGGGACACTGATAATTTTGTCTTCCAAATCACATGCTCATTATAATCAGAGTTTGCCTCTTCAAAAACAAGAGCCTGAGTGAGGGCTAGATACTTGTGTTGTCTACCGATCTATGGTTCTATTTATGAATACCATGCACATAATTTCTACAAACTAACACTCACTATTTCAAAAGAACACTACAATAGAAAAAACACTACCATGTACTCTCCTGGGACCCGGATAGATTTTCAATATCCTTACACAATAGGGATCTGGAAACAAGAATCAATGTACTCTATGCTAACTCTCATCTCAAATAGAGCACTTTACTTTTTTTAATAGCCGGTAAATGTTGGTAATATACCCTAAATGTTGCTGCCTTTAAATTTCACAACCATGAGGTGCCGCTGTTAAATTACATCTCAGTGAAAGACATTGAGGCTGGAGGAGTAGCTTGAATTCAACACTGGACCTCGAGTCCTTTCTGAAGCTTATGTTTGCATGAGGGTTTTTTTTTTTTTCAGTTTATGCATGTGAGGGTTCATACTGATTGCCAACTGGATAAGGTCTAGACTCACCTAGGAGACAAACTTCTGGCATGTCTGTGAGGGTTTACTGAGCTGGGAAGACTTTCCCTAATTCTGGGCAGTACCATTATCCTATGGGCTGAGGTCATGTTCTGAAGGGGAGGAGGAAGGAGAGAGAGAGAGAGAGAGAGAGAGAGAGAGAAGAGAGAGAGAGAGAGAGAGAGAGAGAGAAGAGAGAGAAGAAAAGGAGGAGGAGTTGCTTGCTGAGTGACAGCATTCGTTTGTCCTTGCTGCTTCACTGTAACATAACTGCACATGCTCCATATGCTTCTGCTGTTATGCCTTCCCTGCCTTGGTGAACTGAACTCTCAAACTGTGAGCGGAGATAAATCCTTCCTTTCTGATTTTGTTTGGTGTTTTGATGTTTTCCTTGTGAGCCTTATCTTGAAACAGCCAAGCCTCTCTCTGACCCTTGTAAGGCATTGTGTCATAGCAACCAGAAAAGTAACTAACACAAATGTATGGTAGATTCCTCTTCCTCTCCTCTTTCCTGTCTTCCTCCTCTTCTTCCTCCTCTCCTCTTCCTTCTTCTCCTCTCCTTCCTCCTCCTTTCCTCTCTCCTCTTCTTCTCTTCCTTTCCTTTCTTTCTCTCCTCCTTTTTCTCCTCCTCTTTCCTGTCTTCCTCCTCTTCTTCCTCTTCCTCCTCCCTTCCCTTTCCCTCTTTCCTCTCCTTTTCCTCCCCCTTTTCCTCCCCCTCTTCCTCCTCCCTTTCCCCCTCTTTTGTACCAAGCAGCTTATGCATCCTTGGTAAGTGTTCTACCACTGTGCTTGCACCTCAATCTTCTTTTATAGCTTTGGGATAGTGAAGACACTCACAATCATTTGGTTTAAGTAGCCATTAGAATGCTGAATCGTGTTTCAGGTGCTGCCCTTCTACGTAGCCCTTCTTTATTTTGCTTTTAAAGACTCATTTATTTTTTTGTTTGGGTGGCTATATGAGTATATTCCTTATGTGCAGTGGTATCCAAAGAGGCCAGAGGAGAAGGTTGGATTTTCTGAAGTTTGGGTTGTAGGTGATTGCGAGCCATTCTATAATGTTGGAACTGGGAATCAAACTCGGGGCTTCTGGAAGTACTCAGAGATGTCTTCAGTCTCTCTCTCTTTGAGTACTGTATGTCCAAATATTCTACTTTCATTTTTACTGTTGTGATAAAATATCACAGTGAAAAGCATCTTCAGGGAGCCAGGAATTAGTCAGCTTACAATTCCAGGTTACAGTCCATCATTTGTGGGGAGTAAAGGCAGCTTAGTCATGTCTATGATCAAGAAGCACAGAAAGAATAAAGGCATGAGAGCAAATTGTGTTAAGTTCCTCTTTATTCTTATATAATTCAGGACCCAAACTCAAGAATAGGTGTTGTCCACCTTTAGGATGGGTCATCCCACGTCAGCTAACATAATCATGACGGTGGACATGCTCACAGGCCAACCTGATCTAGCCAGTTTCTCACAGACACTCTTCTCCCAGGTGACCTACCTTGTGTTAAGATGGCAATTAAAGCTAGTTATATCTAGGAAACATGAAATGAGAAATGTAGTACATAAAAGTGAGAGTTTCCGTATCTGTGTGGAGACAATCATATGTTAAAAAACCAAAACAATGTATAGTAGATTCCTCTTCCTCCTCCTCTTTCCTCTCTTCCTCCTCTTTCCTCTCTTCCTCTTCTTCCTCCTCCTCTTTCTCTTCCTCTCCTCTTCCTCCTCCTCTTTCCTCTCTTCCTCCTTTTCTTCCTCCTCCTCTAGGTAATTTATACCTAGTCACTTTTTCCCCTTGAGTATCCATGCAGACACCAGTAATATTTCAAATTAATTTTTTTTCTGATAACTTAAAGTCATGAAGAAGAGAAAGTGATTCATGAGCAAGGGAAAAGGAAGGAACAGAGGCATGATGTAGGGTGGGGGCAGGTGGAGGAGGAGGAAGAGGAGGAAGAGGAGGAAGAAGGCAGGTGCACAGGGAGAGGCACACTGCTGGGATACCAGAGTGTCTGATAGAGCTCTGACAGGCTCTAGGCTGTCAATAAAGCCCCCTGCTCTGGTGAGGAGGGAGAGAATGCTTCACCAGATCTTTTCTTCTGCTTCCCCATTGCTCTCTGGGGTGGGGAGAGGTGAAGTGATTTGTTGCAAATGCATGATGGATTTCATTAAGTATGCAGAACTGCTGTTAACATCACTAGAGATCTGCAAAATAGAAGCTCAACATGCCCAGAGCAGGTTTGACACATGGAGCCGAGATGTGAAATTTGCCAGAAATTAAGAGCTGTGCTGGTAAATTCTGGTCCTTCATGATTCATTTTTTTTCCCTCTGAGCAGAACAAGATTTTATTGAAATAATGACAGTTGCATGTTTTATTAATGTGTTTTTCAGACAAGCTTTCTAACATGATCTCATCATAAAATCCTGGAAGGTAATGGATTTATCATTTAGGAGTTAATGCGGTAGAAAGTGCTTTGTAGACTGGAAAGTTTGAAGTAAACATTAGTTGTAATCATAATCCACGTGGCATTTGGCTTATAGATTTTTTTTTATTTTAAACTTTATATTTTAGAACGGTTTTAGATTTATAGAAAATTGTGAAAGTGAACAGAGTTTGCACATAACCCACATTTAGTGTCTGCTATTGATAGCCGTCATCGAGATGTTCAATTATTATAAATAACAGACAATATTAATATATTATTTAAAGTTCATATTTTATTCAGATTCCCCTCGTCTCTATCTGATCTCTTTTTTTTTTTCTGTTCTGGGAGACCACCTGGGACACTGCATTACATTGATCTATTATGGCTTCATAGGGTCCTCTTGAGCTGACAGATTCTCAGACTTATTTCTAATGATCCTGCAGGTCAAAGGACGTAGGTGAAGCAGTTGCTAGGCAGCCTTCCTTGGAGGATTAGTCTGGTATTTTCTTCCCAGTTGGTTGAGGTTATGAGGTCTTGGCATGCATCCCTCCTGCCCAGCCTCTGAAAGGTCCCGCTGTTGCTTTGTCAGAGAGCTCTCCTTTGGTAGCTTTTCTCTTGATAAGAAGTCACTGTGTAGATACCGACAATGGAGGAGTCTCCCCACTCCCTCTGTGTGCGTGTCTGTGTGTGTATGTGTGCCTGTATGTGTGTGTGTGTGTGTGTGTGTCTACAATTTTACCCCTTGAATGTAGGACACACACATAAATTATTTGGAATTCCATTCAGGTAAATTCTTCTTCAAATCCCACTTACTGACGTATCAATCATGTATTTATATGTCAACTTGGATTCATATTTTTGTTTGTTTGTTTTTGGTTTGTAAAGACCTCTTTTAATTTTTAACCATGTGAATGTGTATGAATGCTGGTACCTGGAAGGGGTCAGTCCTCCCGGAGCTGGAGTTATAGGTCATTGTAAACCGCTTGATGTGGCTGTTGGGAATTGAACTCCTGTCCTCTGGAAGAACAGTATACATGGTTAACTACTGAGCCACCCCTTCAGCCCTTCCAAGTGTTTGTTAGTTTGTTTATTTTTACCTTGTTTCATAATCCAGTGCAACTTTATTTGGGGGCTCAAAAGGCAGAACTGCGTGTGTTGGCTCTTAAGTCCTTTTGATGGATTCTCAGTGTGTGTGTGTGTGTGTGTGTGTGTGTGTGTGTGTGTGTATGTGTGTGTCCTTACTCTCCAAGATGAACCTGGAGTGTCACTTTGGAGCTCACCTGTCCCAGTACTGGAATCCACTATTTCTTTAAAAGCATATCTCAGTTCCTTTATTAATTGCTTTTAAAAAAGATTCATGACAAGTGAAAGCATGCAACTCTTTTCCTTCTCAGTTTATAAAACTACTCATTCCTCTTTAATTGCAGTGGCAACACCAGAGAGGTAACATCACTGCAGCAGCATCAGCGCCTCAGCATCAGCAGGGCAACATCAGCACAGCAACATGGTATCTTAATGCTAGTTCTCATGGCAACATGGTATCTTAATGCTAGTTTCTCTATGGAGAACTGTGATGCATAATCTAGTGAGGAGGAACCCACCTCAACCCATTTTTTCCCATTCCATTCTGGCCTTTATTCTGTCTAAAACAACTAAATACCATTTCCATCTATTAAATTAGCTAGTGTTTAGACTCCTATAATGGCTTGCCATGTTGTGGTAAAAATAATATCTCAGGTGATGACTGTTAGGCACAACAAAAACAAAAATGTTACCAATAGAACAATGCTTAGTTAGACCTTTTAATGGAAGGCCATGGTTGGAGTTTCCAGTCTGCACCTTGTCATTGTGGCATCAAGCTGAGAAATCAAGAAGAGACGCATGTGTACTAACAGATGAGTGTACACATGTTTGCACGTGTTTTACCTGTAACCACCTGTAAACATATGATAAACATGATCTCCTACTTCCATCTGAAACCTATTATCACATGGTTTGTTTTAGAATTCTTATTACTTATCTGCAACCTCAGTCTCCCTGGATGAAAGCTTAGCTCCTTCCCACACTTCTTTCTCTCTCTCTCTCTCTCTCTCTTTCTTTCTTTCTCTCCCTCTCCTCTCTCTCCCCTCTCTCTCCTCTCTCTCCTCTCTCTCTCTCTCTCTCTCTCTCTCTCTCTTTTCTTTCTTAAAAGTTTTACATTTACTATTAGTGTGCTTCTGGTGTTGGAGAATCAATTGCCAAGATTAGCTGAGATTAGATGTGTCCAGAGTTTGTTGTGGGAGACATCTGAGGTGGAAAAGGGAGAGGATAGGGCTTTCGGAACAAGATGGCAAGCTTCCAGGAGGGAGAGGGAGTGGAGGAGGAAAGGAGAGAAGGAGGGAAGGAGAGAGGGAATGGAAGATGAGGGAGGGAGGGTAGGAGAAAACCTCAGCTGCAGAGAGAAAACAGCTCTCAGTGAGCAAAGACTCTGTGATCTCAGACACCTGCCTCCCAAACTGTGAGCCAATATGGTCCTTAACTGAAAAAAACATCTCAGATATATTTGTTTCCAGGTAAAGGCTGTAATGTCTGGAGATCAATTTTGACATACTTGAGCCAGAAGAGGAGGTGGGGGAGGGGCAGATGCTAAGGGGAGGGGCGGGTGCTTACTGTAGAAGCTGTGCTCTGAGTGTGGGGAAACTCATCACCCTGATTTCTCTGGATTAGCGTGTGGTTGAAAATTGACATGATAAATAGCTTTAAGTGCAACCAACTCATTATTATTGATTATTGGTGAATTCACTGGGCACAGTATGCCACAATCTATATATATTATAACACATTAGACTAACTAAATACAGCACTAACTACACTGAGATTTAGAGGTAAAATATCATTGCTCTCCTGGTTATGAGGCCAGTAAAAAATCCATTCATCCATCATCTATCTGTCTGTTTGTCTGTCTGTCCGTCTATATATCTATCTTATGTATGTATGTGTGTATGTATTATCTATCTATCTATCTATCTATCTATCTATCTATCTATCTATCTATCTATCTATCTATCTAATTATTATTATTATATATCTGTGTATATGTGTATGTGAATGCAGTGCCTGCAGAGGTCAGTAGGGGGCATCTGATTCACTGGAGCTAGAGTTCAGGCAGTTGTGAGCGGCCCTGACATGGGTGCTGGGAAACCAATTCAGGTCCTCTGTAAGGGCAGCAAGTGCTCTGAACCTCTGAGCCATCTCTTTAGTCCCCAAAGTAGCTACTATTAATCCAAAAATACACATTGTTCAATTGCTTATTTGGGCTTGAAACAATAACCTAGTTTCTTCAAAAGCTAGGATAATCACATTACACTTTCCCATTATGTCCCTATGTCCCACTCATAACCACTTCCACTGAATGTATACTATACACCCAGTGTATTGTAAGGTGCCATATATCATGATGTCAAATTTCAAAAAAAAATTATGAATGTATTAATTTGCTCATATCATGGTTCTAATTTATTGTTAATGTGATAAGATGCATTAATTGATTTTTAATAGCTTTATTTATGTGTAATTGACATATAATTAGCCATACATATTTAAAATTCATAATTTATTAGATTTTAATACATGTATCCACCTGTGAAACAATCACCATCATCAAGATAATTGCTGTTGCCATCTTCTGCCAAAACTCCCTCCTAGTCTCCTGGAATCCCTCCTTCCTGTCCGCTCCCCACCGCCACAACTGTTTTGTGTCACAGCAGATTGGTTCGTATTTCTTAGGAACAAAGATCAACAAGCATAGGCTACTGGTCAGATTTAGCGAAGCTGAGAGCAAACACTATTGGCATGTAGCACACTGACTTTTACATTTCAAAGTTTTATTTATTTTAATTGAGTGTGTGTGTCTGTGATTGTGTCTGTGTGTAATTCAGAAGAAACTTTTAGCATTTGGTTCTTTTCCTCCTCCATGAGTTGTGGGAATTGAACTCAGGTCCTCAGGATTGCACATCAAGTTCCTTTACTTACCATGCCACGTCTCTGGCTGGGACCACAATGGTTTTCCCTGTATGATTGTTGTAACAACAGCAGAGTATGGTTACAACGAGGCTCTAGTGACCTGTAGAGCCTGATACTTACTATCTTCCCCTTTAGTGAACCGTACTCTCCTTGAAAAGCGTGGTTTCTTCCAGTCCCTATGAGTGAGCTGGCATGCATCCATGTTGTTGTATGTATTGGTAGATTGTGCTTTCAGATGCCTAGCAGTATATACTTGTAGGAACACATCAATGTTTGATTGTCCATCTATCTGTTGATGGTCCTTAGATTGAAGTTTTAGATGATTATATCATCATCAACTTTCAATCATCATCAACACACACACTCATGTGCACATACACACATGTGTACTACTGAAACCTCTAAGTCTAGGTCTTCGTAGAAACAAAAGATCTCTGTTTTGGAAGAGAAAACCCATAGATGGTTTAATACAGAAACCAACATATTATATCTATGACCCTTTTAGAGACTACCAACTGGTTGAACTAAGTTACATTTCTACCAGTAGTACTTTATAACCCCAGTGTCCCCACAGCCTCTCAAATTTGATATAATGAGCTGTAGGCTTATAATTTTCAAAGACTACTTTAATAAGGGTTTTTAAACACTTCAACCTCCCTTATAGCTCACCAACCAAAGGTAGGGGAGGAAGATGACTAATGAGACAAGGGCGATGTGGACCTGGTTAGGAGAAGTTCCTTGAGGCAATTTCAATCTTCATTGTCAGCAGTCCAGTCCAGTAGCAAAACGCCAAACCGAAATCAGCAGTAGTGGCTCTATCCATGAGAAACCATGAGACTCCACTAATGCTGATCAAATGCCAACTAACCACTGAAATACCACCCGATGTTCTTTGGTGCATCTCTCTCTATAAAGTTACAACAAGTGAAGAGAAGAGAAGAAAGCAAGGCGAACCAATGCCAGAGCATCGTCCACTGTCTGGTAGGTTATCCTTATACCCTTTCCAAGCATCCTGTGTCCTCTCAAGCATCTGCTCCAGCAAAACATCACATGCCCTTTCATCAGGCAGCTTCCAGAAAAACTCCACATATCTGTTCTCAGCCAAACATCCTCCTATTTATTTGTCTGCTTCAGCAAAATGTCTTTCTCATAAGACAGTTTCCAGAAAAACAACACATGACACAACTGGGTCTCCAATGAAACCAGAAATTTTCACTTCAATGAGCCTTCTGGTGTTAGTTACTCTAACAGGCATGTTAGTGTGTCTTGAGTGGTTTCATTACAATCATCTGCAGTACTAATGAAAGTCTGTTTTCTGTTTTCTCTGTGAAGCATCACAACTTTTGCCCTCTTAAAATTTTCCCATTGATTGATACTTTGTTAAACATATTTTGCTGATGAGGGGTAAAGACTATACTTACTTGTGGGCATAAGGACAAATGTTTATAGATTGTTATTAGGGATTATGCTAGCTTAGTAAATTATTGGTTGTAGAGTCTCCTCTAACAACCATGACTTCATTAGCTATATCCATAAAGTCTCACCAACATGACTGTCCAAATGTGAGCCAAATGAGAATGACACCAATGGACATGCCAAATAGGATGGAGGGAAGCCCCCACGTTCTCAGCCCTATACAAACAACTATAGAGAACTGACAGAAGCTGGGAGTGGGGTTGAGGGGGTTGGTCCTCCCCAGGGAAGAGCTCACCAACTGTTTGTCCAGGGCCAAATGGTCAGCCCCCCAAACACACAATGCAGGTAGCATTATACAGACTGAGCAGAATGAACTGGATTCACTTAGAAATATACATGTATGTACATATATGTGTGCAATAACAGTTAATAAAAAAGGAGTGGGCTGTGAATTTGAAGGAGAGTAGGGAAGGATACATGGGAGAGTTTGGAGGGAATAAAAGGAAGGGGGAAATGTAGTAAAATTATACCTAAAAATATTCAGAAACAACAACAAACAATAACCCAAAACAATAAAACCTCAATTTAGTTTGTAATCATTTCCTCATTGGTCGTGGCTGATCGTCCCACATTTTTTAACGTTGTCATCTAATGAACATGTGTTAATTCTTATACATTTCAATTTACCTTTAAAAATGTCTTTCTGGGGGCTCAGCAGTTAAGAGCCCTTGATGCTCTTGCTGGGATTTGAACTGTTTCCCATCATCCACTACCAGAGGCTCCTCATGCTCTCTTATGGATGGCAGAGACACCTGTGCTCACATGTGTGAATACCCTGCCCCCCCCACATATACAAATAATTGAAATTAGAAATAAAATCTTTCAAAAGCACATTGCTTTTTGTGTAATACTCACTGTGTCTGTCACAGGTAAACAATTTTATTTTGTTAATTTTAAGACCAAAAGGTTCTCTTCCATATGTTCCCCTTTGAGAAGTTTTAAAATTGAATGTTCATATTACATAAAATATTTTTAATTTCATACAATGTAAAACATGTTTAGGTGTGTGTGTGTGTGTGTTTGCACAAGGATATGAAATTGTACTGGCTCCATTTATTGAGAAGATCACATTTTAAACCTGAGCTGTCTCTTTCATTAAAAGTTTTTTTTTTTTTTTTTTTTTCATTTTTCAAAGGTAATATTCCTGGCTCTGGATCCTCTCTCTCTCTCTCCTGACTGATTTTAAGTGCCAATGTGGTATCCATTGCTGAAATTGTAATAAAAAAAGCTTCCAACTGTGATTGCTGGATTGCTTATTTTTCCTTCAGAGCCATCATTTCTTGCTTCATGTGTTTTGAATTTGTAGATGCATAAAAAGTTTAATTGGTATTACCTTTTAGGTGATCAAGCTTTTATTATTATTAAATGTGTCTCCTACCTCACTCACGTTTTTACTTTAAAATCCACTTTCTCTAACAGTAGTTTTTCAGTGAGACGACCACTCTTTCTGTAGCATCCGATTTCCCACCTTTCCGGTCCCAGCCTGTTAGAAAACACCACGTGCCCTTAGAAAACACTGAATATCTTTCTTAAGGGAGCTCCGCATTTAGATTTTTAAAAAAAATTCCATCTGGAGAATTTTGCTTTCAGGTTAGAGCCTCTACCCATGGACGTTAAATTGGTTGCTAATAACTTTTAATAAAAAAAGATTTATTTTTGAATGATGTGTGTGTACATACTTGCAAGCGTGCATGTGTGTGTAGAGCTGTCGAGAACCAAACTTGGGTCTTCTGTGAGAAGATAAGCATGCTATCTTGACCACTGAGCTGACTCTCAGGTCCAGAAATGATTTTAATTATAAATTTTTGTTCACTATTTTAATATTTCCTTTGTAATGCCTCTTTTTTTTTTTTTGAATTAATCTCTTCCTCCTTGACTGTCTTTACCATTTACATTCTTTGTTAGGGTTTTGGCTGCATTTTATTTGTAGATCTGTGCGTCTGCCATGTGTGTGGCCACTGGAGGCTAGAAGAAGGTGTGGGATCCCCTGGAAGCTGGAGGAGAGAAGGTTGTAGGCGCCCCGATGTGGGAACTAGGAGTTGAACTCAGGCCTCTGGAACAGAAGCATACACTCTCAACTGCTGACCTGTCTCTCCATCTTCTGTCCCTACCCCCTGATCTGTGCTACTAATGATATATACACCACAGCATTATGTCTTATAATTATGTCTATGGTCTTTGGAGTAGTTAAGGAAAGGATGTCTGCGATGGTTATCCCACCTACTGATTTATTTTTTATGGTACTATTTATTTACTTGTGGATTTGAGTTCCTGAATGCTGTCCTCAAATAGTCTGAGTCTTTGTTTTCTGATAGTTGTTTTGGGAAGATGGATTTTGAGAGGACATATGACTGGGTGGCCAAATTTGACCCCTCCCTTCACTCTGCACTGCAGCTTGCTGACAGAAGTCAGTTGTTAATCTTTTCTTTCCCTGGAGCTCAGTACATGTGCACTGTTTTTCTTGCTGTTTTTAAGCTTTATCCTTTTCTGATTGACAGTTGAACTATATTATGTCTTCTTTCCCGCCTTCCCTCCATCCCTTTCCGCTCTCTTCTCTTTCTCTTTTTCTTTCTCTACTGTCTCCTCTCTCTTTGGTGGGATCTTGTTACTTTAGCACAAACTGCCCTCAAACTTGTAATCCTCCTGCTTCAGCTCCCGAGCACTGGGGGTTGCAGGCTACGGTACTACTTTCTTCCTGGTGCCCTAATAAGTTCCATCAACTGATGATTTAAAAATCACAGAAATTTATTGTTGCACAGAAATGTGGGTAAAAGTCCTAAACCAAAGTTTCAATGGCACACCCTGTCTTGACTGCCCCCTGACTTGAGGTTCCTTCCTAGTTCCTGCTTGCTTCTGACAGTTTTTTCTTTCTTTCTTGACTCACAGTCTCTGCTTCTGCTTCATAGTCCATGATTCTGTGTCCAAATTCCTCTCATAAGAATGCTGGTTGAACAAGGAAGTAATTTCAGGTAGAAATCTAAACCCTAGGCTAGAACGAAGAAGAAATTTTAGGCAGGAATCTAAATCTTAAGCTAGAACAAAGAAGTGGGCTTCAGGCATGAAAATGACTTTGGGCTAGGACAGGGAAGCTGGCTCAGATACTTTGATCATCCTGATAAGCCCTTAAAAATAGTGATCACAGGAGTGATCATAGGACTCTGTTTATTGTTGTGCATGTTCTTTAATTATCTGAGTTTATTGTCTTCCTTGTTCCTGGACTATTCGCATCTATTGTATTGCTAGTTCCTCAACCTAGGACTGACCTTAATACTTGCATATAATTTAAACAGTATAAAGGCAAAAGAGGAGGAGGAGGGATGAGATAGGGGATTAGTGGAGAGGGATGGGGAAAGTGGATAACATCTGAAATGTAAATAAATAAAATATCGAATAAAAGGAAAAAAAAATGCTGGTTGTTAGATTAGCGTCCATGCTATTCAATATGATCTCTCCCAGACTTGATTAAATATTAAAACAATCCAATTTCAAAGACGGCCATACTACCAGTCCCAGGGCTTGGGCTCTCAACATACCTTTGGGAACACAACTCAAGCAGAACAAGATACCTTTGGAATATATCGATGTATATGGCTTTTGAGCTAGTTAGGCATTTGTTGAGCATTTTTGTTGGGATTGTGTGTTAAAGTTTAAATCAAGTCCGGGATGTTTTTAGCCATTATTTATTTAAACATTATTTTTCTTCCATTTCTTTCTGTATCACCATTCCTTCTATGACTCTCATTGTGTGTATGTTGGCATGATTTGCCACGTCAAATGAGTACCTGCTTTTGCTCCTTCTTTTATTCTGATAGCATAATTTCATTCTATATCTTTAATACATAATCTTTTGCCAGCTCAAACCTGCTATTGAACTATTTTAACTCCCTTCCACTGTTGGTAGTTTACAAAATCAGATTTTTTAAAGTCATTTCCCTATCTTTATTGATTTTTTTGTTTATTGGATCATTGTCAATACACTTTCCTTTAATTTTTACTATATTTATTATTTATCTGGGGTGGGGTTAGGGGTGTCACGGCACCTGTGTGGAGGTCAGAGGGTGGCTTGGGGAGTTAGTTCGTTTCTTCTACCAAGTGGCTCTCAGCAATTGAAGTCAGGTTATCAGCATCCATACCTCCTGAGCATTCCTTCCGTTAATTCTTTAAGCATGGTTTCCTTCAACTTTTGACCCTTCCATAGTAGGGTTTTGTAACTGTGGTGTGTGTAGTGTGGTGAATGTGTACTTCAAGTCTATGGATTCCTGTTCTGTCTTCTCACTATCTTGCCCACTCTGTCTCTCCCTTCTTATCATTCTGCCCTCCTCCATGGACTGTTTTGGCTGCTTTTTTCTGCCTGTTGTTTGTTTAGTGACTTCTATAGACTAGGTTTCCCGAGGCCTTCACACCCTCACACAGTAGGTCCTGCCCCCTTGATGTCCTAATTTTAGAGATATCTTTCTTGTCTCTGTAACCCCTTCATTTTCTTCCCAGCTCCCATTTTTTCATGAACTTTCAGTTACAACATTTTAATCTGACAAGCTTGCGTTATGTTACACGACCTCTGTTAACATGTTTATAAATATTTTAGTTACACATTTACATAAAAACATTTAATTTGGATTTCCTATGTGTCTGTGAGTGCGAAGGGTTCTGATTTGGAATGGCTCACCCAATAGATGGGACCTTTGCTCTCTTGAAATTCACATTTTCTGTTTACAAGCGTAAACGCATGCATAAGAAATAGATACAAACCGTATGTGGAAATTATCAGTGCTCTTAGGTAAATGGCATACTAAAGGGATGGCTGAGGTGGTAGAGGAGGAAAGCCATCGATGCAGCGGAGAGCTTCTGAGGGGGTTTAGGTGGGCTGCAGTGTGGTGGGTGGGAAGGAACTGTATGATAATTCTGACGCATGATTCAGGTAAGGAACCCGGCACTACTTCATTTCTATTCCTATAATAGAATATCTGAGATGGCAAGATTTATAAAGAAAAGCTCATGGTTATTTGGCTTCTCAGTTCTGGAGCTTAGAGAACATGGTGCTGGCTTTGCCTCAGCTCTGATGAGGGTCCTGGCCTTGTCTCATGGCAGGAGGGTGTGTGGGAGCTAAGCTCACTCTCTAGATAGGAAGCCAGAGGTCTGAGTGGGGTCAGGCTCTCATTTCTGCAATAAATCTCTTGTGAGTGTTGCTAAGAGGCTGTAGGAGGGCTCTCTCGAGTTTCTTCTAAGACTGGCACCATCAAATGCCCTAAAGACCTCCTGCTAAGACCTGTCTCTTAAAGGATGTACATCACCTCCCAATATTACCGTTCTATGGACCCTGAAGTCTTCTTCTACTCTGAAGTCTTAATAATGTGACTTTATTGTTGTGTTCGAAGGAAGTTTCCAGTTTTTAAACCAACTGTCCTTCCTTTTAAAATATAGAAGCTTGTCGATGTTAAAAATAACTAAGTTGCAAGGTAAATATTTGGATTACTGGATTGAGAGAAAACCAAAACGAAAAGCTTTAATATTTAACTTGGATTGGTTCATATTGGATGTCGTATCCCGATAGACATGGGGAGGCACAAACGCTGAACTTCAGGTTCCTTCTGCCTGTGGTCATTGGAACTTTGGAATGATTTAAAAAAAAAAAAAAAAGCTTGTTTTATTTTTTAAACTAGGTTCTCACAAGTATAATAGGGCCCTTGCCTATGAAATCTGGCAAAAAGTTAGACTCCACTGTCCTTATTCTTTGAAACCAAGTTTTGACATTATTAAGCCCCATCCATGGACTTCAACCTTGTCCGGACTTGATAGCTGTGGGGTGTTACAGAGCCCAATCCTGACCTTAGCCTTAAAATAAACATAATAGCAAGAAGAAGAAAGCATCCTCTTCTCAGATATGAAAATATATATAGAGAGAAAGAACACAGAGCATATGCTAGTGTTTTAGGCTTGACATTAACAGGAGAAAGACATCTGCCAGGAGAACATTCTAGAAGTTTATACATTGTTCCTTAAAGCCAGAGAAGTAGAGATGAGCTCATCTAGACACAAAGAGATTTTCTGATGTATTAGACTTTCCAGGAACCATTGTAACTGTCACAGACACACAGCACTTCATAATCAGATGTACGTCTTTGTGAGATGGCGGCTTAGCTCATCCCGCCCAGAGTATGAATCTGTATTCTTCATAGGATGAATACATACTGCCTTGATACCCGCTGGAGCAGAGAGCTGAAATGAGAGAGGCGTTCATCTTCTCCGAAAATAATGAAACCTGAAATACGGGAAGTACAAAGAGACACCTCAGCAAAATAAATACATATTTAGAACAAATGAAAACATTATATTCTGATAAAAAGCGTGCTATTTGCGTCTGTTTTCCCTTCATGCTCACTTCCTGCTTTTGCCGCACGCAGTCTGCAGCACCCTTTTCATTTGATTATAAAATGGAATACCCATCTCAGAGAATGCTAATATATAAGAGATGGGTGTCTTTATATGCTCACCGTATGTGTGCTCTGTGAATAAAACAAATGAAAGACGCACAGGTAATAGGCTGGGAAGGACCCTGTTTCCTGGCGTCTACAGTGTCATTAACAGATGTGATGTACACTACCTCTCTCAATTAAATCACAGCTTGTGGGTTTGCAAACAAGTACCATTGCATTTCCAAATGCAAGGTGATCAGCAATTGTATAACGTCATGAAATAGGCACTAAACATAACTAACACCTACATGTAGACATCATTTTTTTCTCATTTTAAATAGACTTGTTGTTAGAAGTTTGAGAGTCACAGTAAATCTGAGTTAAAACTACAGAGTGCTCATGCCACCGCCCTGATCTTACACAGGCACAAGGTTTCCTACTACCAACATTTTATACCAGAGCCGTACAGGTGCGACTTCTGAGGGACCGACACTGAAGCATCCCTGTTTCACTGGCTCCACAGGGTGGACTTTATTCTTTTCGTTGTATGTTCTATGAGTATTAACATATAATATTATTATATTTATTTATGTTATATAACATATATAATATATAATGTGTACAATGCACTGACCATACTCTTACTGTCTTAACAGTTCTCTGTGCCTGTTTGCTCATTGTTACCCCCGCAACTCCGCCACACCGTATCTGGCAACCTCTGGCCCTTTACTGGTTTCACGCTTTTCTTTTTCTAGAATGTCTCATAGTTGGGAGCACACAGTCTGTAATTCTTTTGTTTTTCTCTCCTTCATGTGGAAATCTGCATTTATGGTTCCTCCACATCTTTTAATGAGACTGTCTCACATAAGCTCAGATAGTTGAATAGTCGGTCCCCAGTTGGTGGCACTCTTTGGGTAGATAGATGATGTGGCCTTGCTGGAGGAGATGTTTCCTTAGGGATGAGCTTAGGGGGTTTATAGCTTTGTCCTGCACCCTGTTTTCTTTCTCTGTTTCTTGCTTGCATTTGAAGATCTGAGTTCTCAGTTCACTGTTCCTGCTGCCATGTCTGCTCACCATGATGGACCCACCCCATGGACCCATAAGCCCCGATTAAACTCTTCCTTCTGTAAGTTGCCTTTGTCGTGGTGTTTTATCACAGCAACAGAAATGAAGATAGCACAGAATAATATCCCATTGTTTGTACCTAGCAGTTTCTCCAGTCACCTTTAAAGGATATCTTGGGTCCTACCAGTTTTGGTAATTACGAACAAAGCTGATAGAGACACTCACATGCAGGTTTTTGAGTGGACATGTTTTCAGTGCTTTGGGGTTAAAAACTACAGATCACAATTGCTGGATCATATATTAAGACTATGCTTAACTGGAAACAGACCACCAAACCATCTTCCAACATGGCTATATGGTTTCATGTCTTCATTAGCAATGAAAATTTCTCTTGCTCCATATCCTTAATAGCACTTGGTGTTGTTAATTTTCTGGATTTTATCCCTTTAAATTGGTTGATAGTAGGGGTTATTTTAATTTCCCGAAAGACCTATTATTGAAAATTAAACTTATACGTTGAAAATTACATTCAATGTACTTCTACATTACTTTGAAAATTAAACTTATACATTGTGTATGTACATATTCATGTGTGTTTATGTGTGTGTGCATGTGTGTGTGCATAGCTATGTCATGCAAGTAGAGGTCAGAGGACATTTGAGAGTTGGTTCTTTCCTTCCACCATATGTATCCTAGAGATCAAAGTTGGATCATCAGACTTGGCAGCAAGTTCCTTTCCTTGTTGAGCCATCTTGTCTGCCCAGAGGAGCTTATTTTTTTGTATTGTATTTTTCTCTCATAGAGTCCTGAACTCAATCCTTCAGCCTCTGGCTCTGAAATTCTGGGATTGCAGGACTATGCCATCTCACTTAGATTTTGAATTAATTTTTTTGTTATTGTTTTTTTTTTTTTTTTTTTTTTTGCTGAGTTATTTGTTCAGCTCCTTTATCCACTTCATGTATATGTGTAAGTAAATGCTTTTGTGTGTGCACATGTGTATGGAAGCCAGAGGTCAGGTTCCAATGTTGTTCATCTTGTTTTCACGTATGTATGTAAGCATGTTCACATGTGAGAGCTCACATGTGTAGATACATGTGGAAGCCAGGGATCACTTCCAGTGTTGTTCTCCTTTTTTGTTTGCATGTCTGTGTAGTGTATGTGTAATCATGTTCACATGTGTGTGGGTACATGTGCATGTGTGTGCATTTGGAGTTGTGAAGTTGATGTTGAGTGTCTTCTTCATGTGTTCTCCACTTTTTATTTTTTATTGAGGCCTAGTCTCTTGCTGAACCTAGAGCTGGCCAGTTCCTATAGTCTAGCTACCTAGATTGCCCTGCTGGCTCCAGGCAGACCTTGTTTGTGTCTCCTAAGTGCTGGGATTACACGTGGTAGTCACACCTTCCCAGATTCAACTTGGGTTCCGGGAATCCAAACTCTAGTCTCTCACTTGGGTGATAGGTGCTATATTGACTGAGCCATTTCCTCAGTTTACCACCTGTTGTTTGAGACAGGGTCTCTCTTTGGGATTAGGTGAAGCTGCTTGCTCAGAGAGTCCTCTCTGCCTCTGCCTCTCCAGAGCTGGGATTACAAGAAAGCACTACCATGCTGGAGCCCAAACTCAGGTTCTAATGTTTGTGTATCAAGCCCTTTACTGACGGAGCCATCTCTCTAGCCTCTTTTACCTATTTTAATGTCATATATTTGCATATATGGGACAATGGAGTTTATCAAACACACCTTATGCAATTACATTCCCCCAGTGCATGGCTTGTGTTACTATTTTATTGACATTGCCTTTTGAAGAACAGAAGATTTTAAATTTTAATGAATCCACCTTACAAGTTATTGTTTTAACAGATTACACCTTTGGTGTTGTAGCTAAAAAAATAAATAAATAAAAAATCATTGCCGTAACTGAGGTCACCTCAATATTCGTAATTATCTCTGGAAGTTTTATACTTCTATAGTTTTGCATTGAGCTGTATGATTCATTCTAAATTCATTCTTGTGATGTGTTGAGACTCCACCTCCATCACTGCCTCCCCTTTCCTTCTTCTCTTCCTTCTCTTCCTTTTCTTATTCCCTCTTCTCCTTCATATGCCTGTCCGATTGTTTTAGCATCATTTGTTGAGAATCAGAGTACTTTTTTTTTGGTCAGTCTATCATCCTTGTATCATCCTTGTTTCTTTGACAAACCCTAACTGACTAGATTTATTTGGGCTTTTCCCTATTTTGTCCCATCAATGCATTTGTCTTTTCTTTTTTTCAAGGTCATGTTGCTTTGATTACTACGGCTTTATAGCAACTTTTAAAGTCAGTACCAGCCCTCTATTTTATTGTTCTCCAATCTCACATTTTTATACTGGTCTATTGCTACATAGAGGAAACCCTGTGTCAAAAAAAATGTGCTTGTCAATATGCGCAAAAAACTTTGGTGGAATTCTGATTTGGCAAATGCATGAGTTTTTAATTGCTTGCATGAAGATTCAAATAGGGACCAAGTATCATGAGTTATTTATATATCTGTTAAGTTTCTTTTTAATCTATACATCCTGCTCCCATGTGTCTCTTTTCAATGCAGTTAAATTATAGAAAGAGCCTGGTATTTCCCCTATGGAGGTTTCCACTTGAATGGGGCATCTATGGATCCATGAGAGGGTGTAAAGAATGGTTTTTAAGGAGGAACTGGGGGAATAGAATATAAGTGAATTAAAGATGAAAGAGGGGACACTGGGAATAGAATGGTATGTGAAAGAATGGAGACAGGGAGGACCAACTGGAAGGACATGTGTATGAGAAGGCTGCAATGAACCTGCTACCTCAATGCTAATTAAAATTAAATTCAAAGTGTGTGTTGTGAGAAAAAGAGAATTTTATTTCAGAGATGCTAAGTTGGTTTAATACTCTAAAATCAGTAAGTACAATTAAAACATTGACAGAGTAAATAGAAATGCTAAATCATTACTTCAGCAGATAAGTAAGACTCACTTTAAGAATCTATACACTTTTTATGTTTATGACACAGCATACTGCCAATGGGAGAGACTTCTTCAATGAGAGATAGATACGTAATCAATCCCATAGAATCAAGGATCAAGCAAAAATAGAATCAAACACAGGAGTCTGTTGTTAACTCATCATGTTAAAGAAAGCATCAGTTCAACAAGGACGACACTGAAATAAACAATAAGGACAAAAGACGGGTCATAACTCACTGTAAACATGGACACACGGATCAAGATTCCAAACACAGAAAACTAGAACATACTCATATTTCGCTATACTTAAAAATGAATATTAAATTGCTTCATACAATATTTTACCAGCGTGTGTAGAAGACAAGGAAACACCTTGTCTTCCACATACTAAAATTATTAGGAAAATATGCATTTTCATTTTTTAGCCCTGGATCACACAACGCTATGGACTCCGTCCATTTCAGATGATGTTGTAATGCATTTCACAGACAAAAGGATAAACTTTACTTTTTCTTTCTGATGACCCCCATCAGATTTTATGTTTGGCAGAAGTGACCTGCCATAGACGGAGGTGGAAATGAGGGAAATTAGTGCAGTGTGGTGTAGGGGTAAAAGCACAAAATAACATTTTCTCAGTCTTCAAGAACCATGCTTGCTTCTGGAATTAAACCCAGCAGGTAGGATGATTCTAAACAGACTTCAAATTGTTGAACATCTGCTCACCCCAGCGCTGTTTGAAACAAGGAGTATATAACACTTTACAATGCTGAAATCCATACAGCCTCTTTAGAATTATTACGCAATTAAAAATTTTTTTGAAATGTGTCTTAAACTGACTCCAAAATATTTTTTCATTTTCAAGTTATACAATACTATGAAGCTGAGTTCCCCCTCCCCTCCTGCTCCCACACACAGCTGTTTTGAAATGCTAAAAAAAAAAAAAAAAAAAAAAAATAGTTGGATATATTTTCCTAATTTAACTTTATGTTACTTCTTTACCTTTCTTAAAATGAAGTTTAAAGTTAATAAATTCAAGGATCAATTATATTTAAATGAAGTGGACATGTAGATCTCAGCAATTAGCTGAAGCCACGTGGTCTTCTCATTTGACTGTGGGAAGCCAACCTGTCCTGTTAACTGTGGGTAAGGGAAGAATTTGTTCCCTTTTAGGTAATAAGAAATACCGGGGAATCTGTTCTACCTATAGTAGCTAACAAAAGAGAAAGAGTTACTACCTTGTCCTAACTTGCTTTTCTTGACACTGAGACAAAATGTGTGAGAGAAGCGCCTAAGGGAGGAAAGGCTGAGTTTGTATACAGACCATCTTTTATAAGCAACACCTGTCAATTAAAAAAAAAAAAAAGCCAATGGCCAATGAGCTGAGGCAGGAATAGGAGGTGGGACACTGGCAGGAAGAGAGGGGATTCTGGGAGATAGTGAGACTTGTGTAAGATTTGCCAGGGAAGACTGAGTAGAGATAACCAGCAGGTAGCTAAACTTTAGAATGAAGAGATTCACCCTGTACTTGGAGTCATGGAACTGAGGAGAGGTAACTAACCACGTGGAAGATATAGAATAGTTTGAATGGGTAAAATAAGTTATAAGCTAGTTGGGGAATGAGCCAAAGCGTATGGCCAAGGGATTTATTAGTAAATAATTAAGTCTCAGAGTCACCACTCCAGGAGGAATGGCTTATAGTCTTAGAGAAAAAATCCATCATGGTTCATAGGGAAATCCTGGCAGAGTGTATTAATCTGGGGATAGGAGCTCGCAGCTGTCCCTCCTCATATGTTAGTGGACTAGGGAATAGACAGGATTGGAGCAACTCTCAAGGTTCCGTACTAAAACTCTACACCCGCCCGTGAGAGCCTGCATCCTAAAGGTTCTGGAACCTCCTTAAATCCCACCCATGGACCAAGTATTCCCACCCACAAGCCTATGGTGGGTGTTTAACGTTTAAACTCCAATGTGTCTCTAGGGTTGGAATCTTAACAGCAAATTCAAGGATCCACTCTTCATGGATGGGTGTGGCTCCTCCTGATTCACCAAGTTCCAGCATACACCTGTGATGTGTAAATAACTTTGCCAACACTGGGAAGAACAGATGTCCCAAGAATGTTTGTACTTCAAGGTTGATGACATGGTCTCAGTTCATCTGAGCAGAACAGAAGTCATATGCCACATGTCTGTTCAGAGTCAATCGTCTTCCCGGTCATGGACCACACGTGTTGCTTATATGACACCTGAAAGAGACAGAAGTGAGTGATAGAGTTGACGGGCAGTGACAGAGGTTGGGGGGAAGAATGTCGGGACTGTTTCTTCTGGGATGATTTTCTTGTTTGATCCCACTAGTGATGATTTCTCCGTGAGCCTCTATACACTGCATCTGTGGACAGGCATGGCATCTGTTGTCCAAGAAAGTTCATTTTATGATTCAGCAATTAAAAAAAAAAACAAAACTAAACTAAAACAAGAAAAAAAAAACCCATATTCCCAAAGCAAACCTCAAGTGCCATTATTTGTAGCAAGGCTCTGTGTTTGACCCCCACATCCACTCCCACACAGTCCCTTTAAGTGAAAAGTTTTCCAAGCACAGGCTTTTGATGTTGTTTTGTGTTTTAAACAGAATGATTTAAAAGCATGTTAAGGTAATTATCCATAGTTGATGTCGAAGGAGGAGAAAAAGGCAGCGGTCTAAAAAAGCTTTTAAACAACATTTAAAGTAATAAGCGGCATTGGGAAAAGCGATTTTATTTTCTTAAGATGACCCCCCCCCCACGATGCCTTTGTTGATGCCTCTATGAGATTGTGAGGAAAGCAATGCTTTAAGAATTCTTTGCTTTAATGTAAAATTGATTAGAGATTCCCTTCCCCCCTCCCTCTTTCTAATCCCAGTAATGGAAAGACACGTGTCGGTATCGCTGTGCAGTGAGCTGTAGAACAATGAAGACCCCTAACTCTGACTGGATAGCAATTTAGCGAAGGAAGCTGAAGGTTGGTTTGACTACCGTTTACTGTATTGTGTCCCTTCCATTCTTGTTGCTCGGGAGTTATGAGCCCTCATTCAACAGGAAAGAAGAGAGAAGTGTGATTCTAAAAGTTGTACAAGAGAGGAAAATCAGAGGCATATTAAATCTGAAAGGGTATGCCTTTGAATAATTTATTCATAAAATTTAATTTGCGTAAGAATTTTTATGGTGAGGCGGCACACCGGCTGTAAAACCTGAAATAAAAGCAGCCAACTTTGCTATTGTAGAACCGGGTTTCTACAGCGCCCAGTATCTTCTTTCTCTCTTTCTTTTCCCTTTTCTTAAAACCTGACCTTTTATTTTCATGCAGCCAGAGAAAAGTGATCAGCTTTCTTAGATAATAGCTAGATTCCTTTGTGTTTCCTTTCATGTAAATGTATTTTGGTGATGTGAATGCCCCAGCTCCCATGCTAGATGCAGATTCACAACAACATTGCTGGGAGATTGGTCATTTGAAATGACTTATTTCAGAATCAGAACCAGAGGAACTGTAATGTACTGTGCGGAACCACAGGTGGCCCAGCCCTTTTTGACCTGCCTGCTCTTTTCACAGCGAGTGTCAAGGTCCTGGATTACTGTTCCTTGTATATGCAGCATGGAGAACTGAACCTGTCATTGTAGTTGTGTGTGAAGCTCGTGCATGTGTGTGTGTGTGTGTGTTTTCTGTGACAGGTGAGGTTAGTCCAGGCTGACCTCAAACTTGCTATGTAGCCAAGTAAAACCTCCCAAGTGCTGGGATTAGAAGCACCGCGGCACTGTGGCAAGTTTAGAATAGAATCTTTAATATAATGACTTAGTTCTGAACAGCAATGAGAGTATCCTCACCCCGTAATCCCTTCACCCAGCAGGATTTCTTTCATTGGTTTAGTAAACTATTTTTGTGGACACATTGAATAACCCGTGGGGAGCCCTGCTTTCACATTTATTTAAAATCGTAACTATTGCAGCTTCTTCTCAATGCCAAATGCTTTTGAGAATAAGAAAAAAAGTAACAACATATGGTGTTCTAGGAAATGATGTTCTTGGATGTATATCTCACTGGGTGATAATTTGTGACAGGGATGCCTAGTGGACATACATGTGACAAAGATTTGTCAGGTAAAAGCAAAACCCCACCGATGATTGACAGAATTTCTTGGCCCCTCTCTTTGCCTAGGAAATAGAAATGGGGCAACCGAGACTAAAATGTCTGAACTTCTAATCATGATACCAATATTTGATTAACATTTTTAGTCTACCCATCACAGAGATATTTGCATATCTATATTTTCATCAGAGTTCATCATAGCCCAGAGGAGCCCCATCAACTGACAAAAGGATGAATTCAGCCATAAAGAAGAATGGAATGATGTCGTTGGCGGGGAAATGGATGGAACTGGAGTGGCGGTTGATTGAGGACTATCCCCCTCAGGTATCCAAACACTTGGTGATGCTGGTGGGAAGATTATGGAGCTTTAGGAGGTGACGTTGTTGGGACCTGCGAAGGGAGACCCTCACTCTAGTCTGGATCGGTGCGTACCCACAGACACTCGAGAGACCGTCTGGCTGCAATCAACAAAGGCAGTTTATTGTACCTCATGCAAGAGGCAGAGAATTCGACCCAGACCCCAAAAAGCTCAGGGTTTATATAGGGAAAGGCTGTGGAAGGGGTGAAGGTTTGGTGTGGTTACATATTGATTGGACAGTTTAAACATTAACAATTTGCATAGGCAGTTATCGGCAGGATGTGGGTGGCAGGATGTATAGTTTATTTTTTAACTAAGGAAACTTGGACCTCGACCTTCCAACGAGGAAGGAAGACGGCAAAACACAAGATGGTCCATTACTCATCTGGGCATGTTTAGACTTGTTTGGACATGTCCTTGCATATCCTGTTTTTCTGTTCTCATTTCTGGTCACTCTGCCCTTGGAGGGGCTTGATGTTATTATGGCTAATTTTAGGTGGTCTTTTGCTGACCACGTACACATTTCCTGCATGTCAAGATGTTTTTAATTTTTTATTCCCACAACGTCTTGCTAGAAGCAGCATGTCATGGGGTGAGTGGGTTTTGATACTTTATAGCCTGGACCTACTTCTCATTTTTTTTTCTCCCTTTCTGCTTCCTGTGTGAGATGTGATGTGATCTGTCTGCTTCTCTGCTGCTAGACTGCCCTCACAGGCCTACTTCCATGCCTTCCCTATCGTGATGGACCCGGGAATTGTAAGCTAGTAACCCTCTCCTCTATGTTACCTTCAGTCATGGTATTTAATCCCAGCAACAGAAAAGTATTGAGTAAACCAGGAGGTCATCATGTTAAGTGAAATAAGTCAGACATAGGAAGGTAAATATCATGTTTCTTTCATGATATAGATATGCATGATATAGATAAAATATATTACATTAAAGTAGAAGGGAGACTATGAGGAAGGCAGGGACTAAAGGAAGAGAGTGGAATGAGAAAGGATAGCAGGCAGAAGGTAGACAATTACATTTTCTCTCAGAATATCTTATAGCTATTCAAATATATTATATATATGATATGAAATCAAAGAGAAACTATTTGGGAGGAAGAAGAAAAGGTAAGAGAGACAGGGATAGTAATTGGGAAATAGAAAAACAACCACAATAATATATATCTATAAATAGGTCACAGGGAAGCTCATCATTCTGTTTGTCAAAAATTAGTAATGTGTGTATAACAAGTGAAAAGATTTTATTAACACTAAGATTTTAAGATATAGAAACATGTCTAATGGTGGTGTCTAATCATCCAAATCTTATTATGTATGTGAACAAAGGAGTGGCTAGATTTTGCTCTCTAGAAATGTTGCAAGCCTGGTGCATGCTGAGATGGCTCTTTCACTAAACACCTTTCCATTGCTGTGACACAGAATTTAAACAAGGGTATGGAGAGATGGTGCAACAGTTGAGAGCGCTGTAACACTAGCTCTGGGAGATCTGGTGCCCTCTTCTGGCCTCCAAGGTACTTGCACACATGGTGCACAGACATGCATATAGGTACACACACATTCCATTGATTTTGCCTTTTGATGGGAACTTATTTTTTTCCCTTCCCTGGGAGGATGAGTAAATATAGCCAAGTGCTCTCAAACATTGCATTTCATTAAACATTCAAGAATGTAAAACATGGCCTCAATGATTACATTACTTTTGAAAGATGGAACAGTAACGTGATAATTCTTTTTTGCCAAAATGAGTTTTTTTTTTTTTCCAAATACTTGAAATGCATGTGTATGCTAACCACATCTTGACTACTATTTTGATAAAAACAAAACACCAGATGTTTATCTCTTGATATCAAGATTTGAACTCAAATTCCTTCATGTATAATAAGCTTGAGCCTGGTGCATGCTGGGATGTTGTATGTGCGTGTGCACTGTGTGTATGCAAGTATGACGTTTCTTCCTTGAGAAAGGCAATTTGAGGATAAATGAGATTTTCTTCCAAACTGATGTTGAAAAATCAGTGTAGAATGAGGAGGAATGGGGAATAGATATTAAATTATTTCTGGTGGGACAGGATAGCGTGCAGCAGGTCAATCTGGAAGTGAGCTTGTTATTTCAGATATGGTATTTCTTATAAGTGTTGCCATTTAGGCTAAATTGATTGATATGGTAGATCTTCTCCTGGTAGTATTATATCATTATAATTTCCTAAATTAATAATTGAAATGAAACAAAGCCAATTGTATACATTTTAAAAACCTCCCCAGCATAGTTCTTGACTTATAAAGCATGCACGATAAAGTTTAATAATCTTCTTGGCCTTTGCTATTTAAAACTATGCTTGCCTCACAGCACCGTTTATTTTTTAGTGGACCCCACGTGTAGAATCCAACACGTGATGATAAATGACATCAGAGCTATTTTGACTGAAGATGACTTCGGAACTTAGTATCTGTGGTCCTGGACTCCTCCGTCTGCTCCCTGCTACCCAAAAGTAGCTACCGAAAAAATGCTGAACACACTTTTGATAATTCTCTGATCTTGTTCCCAACCTCACTCCCAGAAGGGTAGCTACAGATGTGCTTCCATTCTTAGGATCCCACCCCAAAAATACAAACTGAAAACATCAACACTACCGTTTAGTAAGGCAGTCTTTCCAGATGAATAACTGGAATATGCAATATTGTTCACTACAACTTATCACACACAATCAAACTAGTCAACACCCATGAGTCAGAAGAATAATAACTCATGAACTCAGTATTATACTTATTAAAAAAAAAAAAGGAACACACCTTTTTTTGGTAAATATTTTGATAAAGAGCTGTAACATTTTAGGAATATTTTTAATTTATTTTTTGAAAAATTTCTATACATATACAATATACATTTGGTCATATTCAAACAAAATCTTCCCTCCTGCTTCTGGCCAGATCACCTCACACATCACCCACCCCACCTTATTCGTATCCTCTTCTTTTAAATTTTTTATAACTCACCAAGTCCAACTAGTCAGACCTGCATGGTTGAATGTGAGGCTATCCTCATAAGCATGGACAATACACCATCAGCTACATTAAAATAAATAAATAAATAAATAAATAAATAAATAAATAATAAAAAAAATTCCCCTTACTCGGCATCAGTTAAGGTGGAATCTTGATTCCCTCTCCCACCTCCACTGGAGTGCTGAATGACTTGACCTGTGTTTGTGACATAGCTTCTGTAAGTTTATGGCTAGAAAGCCATGCCATCTCCAGAAGTCTGCATCTCACAACATCTTTTCTCATCCTCTGGGACTTATGTTCTTTCTACCCTTTCCTCTGTTAGACGTCTTGATTCTTGGGAGAGGGTTGATATCCCATTTTTGGCTGAGAATCAGCAGTTGTTTATTCTCCATGCTTTGGTACATTCTGAGTTTCTGCTTTGACTACTGTAGAACCTCCTCTGACCAAGGTTGTGAGCAGCACTCATCCATGGACCTAAGCCTATGACGTCATGTTCATTTAGCAAAACAATAGTATTAGTGCGCACTCTCATGGCTTATGGTCTCCCCATGTAGGGGCTTCTTGCCATGTTTATTGGTACCCGTCATGAATTTCTTCCTGTGGAGTAGACCTCAAATCAGAGCGTAATCCAGCGATATCACTATTGTATCAGTGGATATATTTTGATTGGCAGGTCAGCATTACGGGCATGTAGGGTTCACTGCTGGGTACGATCACTGGTAGCTTTTCTCCCCTTTGCAGCCTGTGTTGCACTCTTTGACACTATAAAACTTAGCCAATCATGAGAAAGTTTCAAGTAGATAAACATTTTAAAGGCAATGTTCATCTAGTAGTTTGACTGTGCTTGGTCCATGGGAAGTGATACTATTAGGAGGGGTGACAATGCCAGAGTAGGTGTGGCTTTGTTGGAGGATGTGCGTCACTGTAGGGGTGGGCTTTGAGTATCCTATGCTCAAGCTCCACCCAGTGCAGAAGAGAGCGTTCTCCTAGCTGTTTACAGAAGAGAGTCTCTTTTGCCTGCCTTCGAATCAAGATGTAGATCTCTCAGCTCCATGTCTGCCTGCAAGCTTCCCTGATTCCCGTCATGATGATAATGGACTGAACCTCTGAAACAGTAAACCAGCCCCAACTAAATGTTTTACCTTATAAGAGTTGCCATGGTCATGGTGTCTCTTCACAGCAATGAAACCCTAAGACAATCCAATTAAGTCTAATTAACGTAATTCAATTGATTAGTATAAAGGAAAATACTAAGATTGAAATATTGAAAAACATACTCTAAGTAAAACCTTTTGTTTAAAGAACTTGCTTTTTGAATAAACATAGGCAGTTGGTCTCTATTAAATCAATTTCAGTACCCTTTGGATAAACTAAAAAGGTAACAGTGGTTGCTGAAACAAGAGAGACATCCTCTGTAGCTTGGTTTCTAGGTTATGTCTCAATTTCTCTCCGTTATGAGTAGGTGTTGCTTCCGATTCACAGGCCATTTGTAATAACATACAAATTTAATATGTCCTAAAGGTAATTTGCTCTAGGGACACAGTCAGAAGGCTAAATATAATTTTGAAGGTTGTAAACTATGCTTACCAATTTAGTGTTATTCAATCAGACCTAATTTGTACTTTCAGCATAAACTACCAACCGGAATAGCCAGAATTTTGCCTGGTGAATGTCCAAGGCAAAGAGGGACTTCTAGCAAATTCTCTAATGTGTGCCTAATTGATACTTCTATTGAAAGAGACGGAAAATGTTTATTAGCACCACCGAATGAAACAGAAATACTTCTGATCACTGTTAGAATGTTTGCAAAAATCCTCTCCTGTGATTTGGATCTGTAATCTTAGCTTGGCCAGCTTTTTCTGTCATTGGTATTATTTCTCAAGATGGCCCAATACCCCCTAAAATGCAAGTTCCACAGTGATTATGACTCAACATCTAATTACTTTTCTTTCCAAGACAGGGTTTCTCTGTGCAGCTCTGGCTGTCCTGGAACTGTCTTATAGACCAGATGAGCCTTGAACTCACATAGATCTCCGATCTGCCTGCTTTTGTTTCTGAGTGTTGGAACTAAAGGTGTATATCATCACCATGCTTAGCTATTTTTTTTTCTTTTTAAAACACAAACATTTAAAGATTTGAAGTCCAAGTTACAGTAGAGCAGCCCTTTAGTAACCTGACTTCAGTAATGAGGTTGCTGGATTTCTGCTTTCTTCTTGTTTTGATTTCTGTGAGATATCCTTTTTCATTCTTTCACTTCCTGTGTATGTGTGTTCCTACAGGTGACATGAGTCCCTTGTAGCAGCCTAGAAGTGGGATCCCCCACTCTCTTTCAACCATTTTATGTCTTTTTATTGCAGAACTTGACCTATCTACAGTCAGAGTAATTACTGACAGGTTAGATCGTACTCCTAGTTTGTTAATGGCTTTTTGATTCTATAGCTTTCATTCCCTTCCCCTTTTAGGTATAGGCTTTTGCAGTTAGATGGTTATCTTTAGTGAAGCAACTCATGGGAGGCTAGGCAGTCACATGACACAGGCCAGGAAGCAGGGAGGGACCAGGAAGTATAGCAGGCTTTAAAACCTCAAGGCCAACTCCTAGTCACCCACTTTCTCCAGCAAAGCTTTACTCCTAAAGCTTCTACAACCTTCTCAAACAGTGCCACCACTGGGGACCAAGTGTTCAAACATAAAATCTGAGGGGAGCGTATTCTCATTCAAGTCACGACTCCAATTTAAAGATTTTTTTTAACACTAATTTAAAAAATTAGCATAAAAAGTAATGGGCAATTACTTACTTTAAAAATATCATCTATGTAGCTACTGTGTAGGACAGTCTAATAAATCCCTTTTCTCACCAGTTCTGTTCTCTTAGAGAACCCTGGCTAATGCAGATCGTGGTACCAGGCTATTAGTATGATAGACCTGACCATGTGGTTATTTTTGAAAGAATGTGTAAGATCTTGGAACTTGGACTGGACTAAAACTACAGTTGAATGTTAGAACATTCATGTCATAGTGGCACATCCTAGTAGGGACTTGGAGGATGGTAGTGCTGAGGACTTTGTGGACTATGGAGGGCTAGCTCAAGAAGTTTCAGAAGGAAGCAATATTAGAAACTAGTCTGCAGACTGTTCTTGTGATATTTGTGCAAAGGATGTGGCTGCTTTCTGCCCTTATCCTAAGAATGTACCCAAGGCTAAATTAAAAAGTCTGGGGCCATAACTCTAAGGTATAGTAGTGGCATGCATCATGGTGGTAACTAACAGCTCTCTAGTTGGGCTTAAGATCCTCTCAACAAGAGGGAAACCATACCCGGTACTGGAAGCCTAGCCAATACTCAGGACTAAGAAATCATGGATCTTGGAGGAGAACCTACAACCACCACTTTACTAAACCAGCATCATCCTCAACTGCATTCTAAATATATTTCCTCATACCCTCAACTAAGTGTAGTCATCAAGGAAATGTCTCTTGCAAAAAATAGAGTACATTACAGAAAACCAAAACCATTGAAAATGCATAGTTGTGGAGTCCAGACCCCATGGGTACATCTACAAAACAACCCCTACACCTAAGGAAGGCTCAGGGACCTCTGCAGAAGAGGGTGTGGAAAGATTATAAGATCAGGAAGTCCTCTGTGAGATTGTGTCTCCTAGTGATGTCAGGAGCTACACCCATGAAGTCTCATTAACATGACTGCCTAGGAACAGCAATAGTCATGCCAAAGTGGGCTAGTCCTCAATCCTACACAAAGAACTATAGGTGATTAAGTAATACTTAAAGTGGCAGAAATAGTCTTCTCTAGTGAAAAGCACTCTGGTTATCCAATACAAAATGGTCAACCCTGAAAACATATAAGTAACATTATACAGATTGAGCAGGCTATAGTGAATAATATGTATATACATATATATACATATATGTATACACATATAACAATAATTAATGAGAAAAGAGGCCATGAATTTGAAAGAGTGAAGAGGGGTGTATTAGAAGGTTTGGAGGAAGGAACGGGAAGGAGGAAATAGTGCAATTATATTGCAATTTCAAAAATAAAAGAAATAGCTGGCAGTGGTGGTACACGCCTTCAATCCCAATCCTCTGGATGCAGAGAGAGGTGGATCTGTGTGAATTTGAGGCCAGCCTGGTCTACAGAATGAGTTCTAGGGCAGTCAGGGCTACACAGGGAAACCTTGTCTTGAAAAACCAACCAACCAACCAACCAACCAACCAACCAACCAACCAACCAACCAAAAAACAACCAACCAACCAACCAACAACAAAAGTAATGGACTACCTTCTTTGACAAAGAAGATTTCAAGACAGCCTAATATTGACTCTATCATGTGATTATTAGTAATCACTCCTATGCAGGTCTACAGTGAAAAAGAGCAACTAGGGCAGAAATAAATACAGAATGTACAGTTTGGAAGGGCAAGGACATTGGCAAGCTTAATGTTGCATTCAAAGCTTGTGTTGGAAGAGAGGATGTAATTATTAAGATTGGAGCCATTAAACAGAGGCCAAATCTACTTTGGGATAATGGTAAGGGTACCCTCAAGGCAAGATCCAACCTGGCTAATCTTTGGACTTTTGAAAGGAAAAGGCCTTAAAAATGGGCAAAGGCTGCTATAAATGTGTTTCAAGTGGCCAGGGTTCATCCCAAGTGAGCAGCTAACTTGTCATGTTGTTCACATGGTGTTGGCTTTGGAGTCATGAAGACAAGGGACCGTGGAATCTTCTCCAATGACTAAGGACATTCATTGAGGCCAGATAGTGGGTGGTGGGGTAGTTCCTGCATGAAAGCCCTGAGAAGCTTTTGTGTGATGTTTTGAAGATAACACCTGTATTGCATTGGAGACGCCAAGATGTTAGTGGCATCAGAGTCATGAGGCATCTGCCAAAGATAACTGTCCACACTAAGTGGAACTAGTGTAAGAGAGCTCGAAATATTTTGCAGACAGAAAAGCTGACAGAACAGTGCTAATTAAATGCTTTGATCTAGAGCTACAGGATTTGGAGTTCTCTTTGCTGGGTCTTGGTTTGGCCCAGCCTTTCCTCACTGAGTTCCTGTGCACCCCTTTTGGAATGGCAATGCACATTATTTGCCGCTGTATATTGGAATTATGCAATTGCCTTTTGATTTTACAGGTGTTTACAATTAGGAGATTGCTTTGAGTCTCAAAAGAGATTTTAGACTTTTAAACACTATCGAGCCTGTGAAAGATTATGGAAACTTTGGAAATTGGACAAATGGCATTTTGCCTTTATGATATGACCATGGGACTATAAAAGTAAAGGCCAGGGAATGTGTACTGGCTGGTTTTGTGTCAACTTGACACAAACTGGAATTATCACAGAGAAAGGAGCTTCAGTTGAGAAAATGCCTCCATGAGATCCAGCTGTAAGGCATTTTCTCAATTAGTGATCAGTGGGGGAGGGCCCCTTGTGGGTGGTGCCATTTCTGGACTGGTAGTCTTGGGTTCTATAAGAAAGCAAGGTGAGCAAGGCAGAGGAAACAAGTCAGTAAGTAACATCCCTCCATGGCCTCTGCATCAGCTCCTGATTCCTGACCTGCTTGAGTTCCAGTCCTGACTTCCTTTGGTGATGAACAGCAATGTGGAAGTGTAAGCTGAATAAATCCTTTCCTCCCCAACTTGCTTCTTGGTCATGATGTTTGTGTAGGAGTAGAAACCCTGACTAAGACAGAATGGAAAGTGGTGTTTGAATGAAATGTCCATCACAAGTCTCAGGAGTTTTAATAGTCCCCAGTTAGTCTAGAGAGAATTAGGAGGCATGTATTTGCTGGAGGAAAAATGTCACTGAGGGTGGGGCTCTGAGATCTCAAAAACTGGTGCCATTTCCAGTCAGCCCTCTCTGTCTCTTGCTTGTGGTTTATGGCTGTTCCTGCCATAATGCCTTTACCCAGCCATCACGGACTCTCACCCTCTAGAACTGTAAACCCAATAAACTCAATTAAATGCTTTATTGTATAAGTTGACCTTGGCCATGATGTTTTTATCATAAAAACAGAAAAGCAACATTCCATCAACTCTTTTTATTCTAAAGTCATCTAGTCTCCAGACAGCCATTTCACTCACTCTATGGAGCATTTGGGCCTGAATTTGTGAGCGGATTTCAGCAACTGGATTTCATCTAGTACTGTCTCATTAGAATTTTAAAACTACTTTCGTGGCCATAGACAACTCTTCCTTTGAAGAGTCCACATCAACCATAGTGTTGCTAGGTCCCAGCCTGAGTACTAGATCACGTGATATCTCCTACTGAATAACCTCCTTTACAGTAATTATTAGGGTCTTGCCATTTATTGTTACTGAGCCTCAGAGTCTCCCCTTTCCCACTTCGGAAGATGGGTGTCGGAGTGGGGAGCAGAGCTTGTGTGCTGAGTTTCAGATTACCTTTCAACTCCCCTCCCCCTTTTGGACTGGTTGCACTTTTATTAGTACTGGATGGAGGGCAAGCACTTTCCATTCCATAACCAGTTCTTTTAGGATGGCAACTTTTTTTTTAAAAGGCAGATTCTCACTTTGTATTTCCAATTCACTTAAAACTCACTAGGTAGCCCAGGATGCCTCAATTCTTAAGGTCTTGGGTTACAGGCAAGATCTAGCTGATAACTTTCGTGTAAAGATACCATAACTGTGGACACACATTTTCATGGTTTTGATGTCATGATTTATATTGCACTGTAATTTTTGGTTGCCAGCTTGACTGTGTCTGGAACTAATAAAAACCCAAATGACTGGGCACTCATGAGGAATTTTTATTAATTAAACCATCTGAAGTGGGAAACCCCACTCTAATAGGGATCTTTGAGATGGGAAAAAGATACACCTTTAATCCAGATCTTTTGGAGTAGGAAGATACACTTTTTATTTGGTAGCCTATATAAAGGGCACAGAGGAAGAAAGTTCCTTCTCTTTGTCTGCTTGCTGTCAATCTCTCTAGCAAGTCCATTCCGTCACTGGTATTAGAGCCTACTTCTTTCTGATTGCGGCATATATTGAAAACCAGGTGAGGCATACAGCCTCATGAACTGAACAACTACTGGATTCTTGGACCTTCTATTGGTAGACAGCCATTGTTAAACTGGCTGTCTATTGTTAGCTTGACTACAGCCTGTAAACTACTCTAATAAACCCATCGTAGGAACTTGGTGAAGATAAGAATGTTGAAAGTAGTACCGACAATGTAGATCAGGTTTGTAACGTTTCACGGAGGTAGTAATAGTTTTGAGGGCATGAAAGGGTCATGGAGAGCAACTGAGGCTTGGCGCTGTGAGAAGCCAGGAGATGCCATTGTTGAAGGTGAAGCTTCAGTAGCAGTTGAAGTCCCAGTATTGAAGGAGTCATGCAGAGAGTTGAGCCTTGGCACTAAGAAGAAAGCCTATGAGAGGCTATTGTTGAAAATGGAGTCCAGTTACAGCAGAAGACACCAACATTTTGGAGATGCCAGTACCATGGGATGACCACCAATAGCAGCAAGAGCTGTGGAATGAAGCCAGATGGAGCTTAGAAGACAAACTGTGTGTGCTGAAGAGGGTGGAGCCAGAGAAGTGACGCAAGCCTTTTGGAGGATCCCAGACGATTGAGTGGGATCCCAGACAGAACACTGAAACATTTACACAGTTTGGGATTTGCTCTGATATGACTGTGACGGCCCTCTTTTTTTTTTTTTTTTTTTTTTTGGTTTTTCGAGACAGGGTTTCTCTGTGTAGCCCTGGCTGTCCTGGAACTCACTCTGTAGACCAGGCTGGCCTCGAACTCTGCCTGCCTCTGCCTTCCAAGTGCTGGGATTAAAGGCGTGCGCCACCACCGCCCGGCTGGTTCTTCCCTCTTGAAGCAAGAAAGTATTTAGTTTTGATTTGATAGGAGCCCACAGATGAGATACTAAATTTTAAAAGAGATTTTAGGTTTTAAAAGGAGACTTTGGATTTTTTTAAATAGCCTTAATTAAAGCATTTGAATTTGAAAAGACTGTGGCACTTTTTTAAGACTTGGAATATTTTGTGATGCTCATATTAATGTGTGTTCTTGGGGATGAACAAGAAAGGAAAGGTTGCATCTTAACAGTTAGGTATTTTGTGTGTCAAGCTGACAAGGGGTCATTTCTTCTGGCTAGTTTTATGTCAACTTGGAAACAAGCTAGAGTCATCAGAGAGGAAAAAAAAAAAAAAAGCTTAAATGAGAAAATGCCTGTATAAGTTTGAGCTGTATGCAAGCCTGTAGGGGATTTTCTTAATTACTGACCAATGGGGGATGTCCCAGCCAGTTGTAGGTGGTACCACCCCTGAGTTGGTGGTCATGGGTTCTATAAGAAAGTAGGGTGAGCAAGCCATGAGACACAAACCAATAACCAGCATCCATCATGGATCAGTTGCATCATCTCCTGCCTCCAGGTTCCTGTCCCGTTTAAATTCCTACCCCGATTTCCTCTGATGATGAACAGCAATGTGGAAGTGTGAGCCAAATAAACCCTTTCCTCCCCAAGTTGCTTTTGGTTGTGGTGTTTTTATCACATTGGTAGTGAGCCTAACTAAGATATGCGTATACTTCAACAAATTATTTCAACTGTTACTTTTTGTGTTTTGCAACTGAGTCTTCAAAGTAAAATCATATTATTTACATATTATGATTATAGTGGTAGAGTATTCTGAAGTTGACTCATTTACCAGTGACTTCTATACCTTCAGATGTTTTGTATTAACTAGGTCCCTTTCTTTCATCTTAAGGCAATCTTGTAAGGACAGCCTAGTGTTATTAACTCTCTCAGCTGTTGCCTGGGAAATCTTTGTTTTCCTTGTTATTGAGACAGTTTTTCTTTTTTTTTCTTTTTTTGTTTTTTTTGTTTTTTTTTTTTTTTTTTAGAAGACCGTACTCCATATACAGGCTGCATGTTTTGGAATAGCCCCCACTCCAGATGTTTGAGACCTACATGAAAACCAAGCTGCACATTTACAACATATGTGCAGGGAGGCCTAGGTTCAGCCCATGGAGGTAGATCTGTGTAGACTAGGTATGCTCCACTGAGAGCTAAGGTTTTTTTTTGAGGGTATAGTATATAATGTACCTTTCTTATTTTAGGATTTGTCTATATATCATCCCGTCTCTTTTCCTGGCCTTTTAAATGTTTTTGTTTGGGAGAAGAATTGGTTGATAGTTTTACTAATTTAATGCTCCACCATTTTAAATATTTAATTATTTTTTAAATTATCTTTTGATGGTTTAAGAGAATTTTTTTCTATATTCTTGGTTGTTTGATTACAGTATGCTTTGGTCCAGTCCTTTTTGAACTAAATATATTTAAAGACTTTTGATTTTTTTTTTTTATGCCTAACATTGATAACAACCCCTAACTTTGGAGTATCTTATTATTTACTTTTTGAAAATATTGTCTCTCTGTTTACATTCGTTGACTTAAAAGTCTTTTCTTTTTGAAGTCCCCCAAATCCTGTAAGTATTCCTCCATTCCTTTTCATTTTTTCCCCCATCTATTGTATAATATCAAATGACCTGGTTTCAAATCTGTAGATTCTTTGTTAGACTTCCCCAGTTATGCTGCTCTTTGCTTCTGTTGCAGTTTTTATTTTATCACTGTGATTTCTGCTTCAGCCTTTGGTACTTAAAATAAATAAGTTTAAAATCTCTTTAATTTACCATTGTGGTCATTTATTATTTTGTACTTTTTACAGAATTGTTTATCTGAATTTTCTTGTAGTTTGCTGAGCTTCCTTGAAACAGATATTTGAATTCTTTGTTAGGCAGTTTACATATAGTCATATCTATAGGATTAGTCATTGGTACTTTACTTATTATTGTTGTTGTTGGTAGTGTTTTTTTCTGGCTGTTCTAGATACTATGTAGATTTGCCTTGCCTGGTAAGACTCTTCAACAGTCAGCCAAATGCCACCAGCTGTCTGCCATTGTCTATAGGAGTCATTAAGAAGGTTTGGCAAGGAGCCTGGAGTCTGGGTGGATCTGTTAATTGGATATTTTAATGTTGGCCAGAAGCCTGTATCTTCAGGACTTCCCAAAGCTTCTGTTTAGGGTCTATTCTGACAATGAAATGGGCCAGAAGTTTAGGGTAACTGCTACTGACACTAGGGAAGGCCTAATGCCATTCATTGTGCCAACCTCATAGTGGGAGAGTCCTAAAGTCCAGGAACTAGATTTGAGGTAGCAGTGAGGTAGGAACAAAGCTTGTGTGGTGTTTTTGTTCACCTGGTGGTGCATTTGGTGTGAAGTCTGGACAGAGTGGCCACTGAGGACTCTCTGGAGCCTATTCATAGCTGGATGGACAGTGGTGTGGACCACAGACTGAGCCTCATGCAAAGGCCCAAAGACTGGGCTTTCTGGGTCTGAAATTATCATAAGATAGCATCTAGAATCTGGCTTGTTTTTATTTTTTCAAGAGCTACATTGTAATGTTATGGATCCAAGTAAGCTCATTCATTGATTCTATTTTACTCTAAACAATTCTTCCTTGGATTGGGGAAGAGATTGTGTGACTGGTGTAAACTGGTTTTCCTACTCTCTTAACACAACCCTTGTCTTGATCGTTGTTCTATTGATGTGAAGAGACACCATGACCTGACAACTCTTATTTAAAGAGGAAAAGCTCAGCATTTAATTGGGGCTTGCTTACAGTTTTAGACGTTTAGTCCATTATCATCCATGTTGGGAAAGCATGGCAGCATAGTGACAGACATAGGGAAGAAGAAGTAGCTGGGATCATCTACATCTCGGTCCTCAGGCAGTAGGAAGAGAGAGCTGGGAATTTTTTTTTTTTTTTTGAAACCTGAAAGCCCATTCCCACAGTGACACACTTCCTCTAACAAGGTCAAACCTCTTAATCCTTTCAAATAACGCCATTCCCTGGTGACCAGGTATCCAAATCTGTTAACCTATTTTCATTCAAATCACCACACCTCTACTGTGCCACACTGAAGCACTGTCCTGTCTTTCTGTGTTCTTTAGTGTCTACAGAAGTGCCTTGGGTAGTTGTGTAAATTGATGTAGTGTTAAAGTTCACCAGAGAGTCCTTTTCTTTCATCTGGCCTTACTCCTTCATATGTCCCACCCTGTGCCCTCTCTTCCTCCTCTTCCTCTTCCTCCTCCTCTTCTCTCCTCCTCCTCTTCTTCTTCTTCTTTCTCCTCTTCCTTCTTTTTTTGTGTGGCTACTTGTGATGGTTTGTATATGCTTGCCCTGGGAGTGGCAATATTTGGAGGTGTGGCCTTGTTGGAGTAGGTGTGTCACTGTTGGTGTAGGTTTTAATACCCTCATCCTACCTGCCTGGAAGCCAATCTTCTCCTGTTTACCTTTGGAACAAGATGTAGAACTCTCAGCTCCTCCTGCACCATGCCTGCCTGGATACAGCCATGTCCTATCTTGATGATAATGGACTGAACCTCTGAAACTATAAGCGAGCCCCAATTAAATGTTGTCCTTTATAAGAGTTGCCTTGGTCATAGTGTCTGTTCACAGCAATAAAACCCTAATTAATATACTACTCAAGCTATAAGTAGCCACAATCACTAAAGTTATACAACATATGTACCAAATTTTAGGATTTACTAAAGGTGCTTTTTATGTATTATTCTCATGTCCACTTTCCATCAGCTAGCTCATATACCAAATATAAACACAGCAATATGATAGAAAAAATGTTCCCAAGGTAAATAAGAACCAGTGTTGTTGCTTTCAGAGGGAAAGTGGGCTTTGACTGGTTTTCCTTCACATTCAGGTGCATGATAAATTAGACTGATTGAATTTCCATGAAAATACCTATGCTCAGAAAGATGGTCTCACAGGAACTATAAAATGCCATACATGAGTGGCTTTGGAGGAGAAGAAAATACAATTATTTGAAAAGTGATATGTTCAGAGGCTCAGGATATATTTGGTTTTAAAAACCTTAACCCACTTTAATTCTTCATCAAGAAAAATCAATCACAGGATGAGAACATGAATTAGATCTCTCTAAATGTCATAACATTTATATATTGGATTTTATTTTACTTCATTAAGAAACCAAATAGGACTGTAATTAAAGAAAACGATAGCATATGGTAGAGAGTCTGTTTACGGTTTTCCCCAACTTTATACATCATTAGAAATTCCACGCTGTGAAGGACAAGGTAGGAGGACTCTGTGCATATCTGATCAGAAACTTACTCCACATTGAAATCACAGGGAAATATACTTTTATTTAATTTGAAATCTGTTACACAACTCTGTTTGGAATTGAGTGCCCTAAGAATTTCCCATGAAACTTGAAAAAGGATGGAAATGAATGAGGGAGCAAAGGCTCGAAAAGTCCCTGAGCAATATTATTTAATTTTATAGACTTCCTAGGAGGATAGGATCTTGAAATTATATTTTTTTTTATCACTTGTGTAACAGCCAATTAATCTCTCTGTCCAAGGAAATAATTCAGTGAAAATTCTTTGAATTGTTATTGTGTGTCAGCTATGGGAGACGTTCTTAGCAATCATAAACAAGACTTGATGAGCTCTCATTGAATGGCCTGGGACACCAAATATGAAAATAAGATTTGGGACATCTTGTCACAAATGCTATGCGGTCAGAAAACAGTGGGTAGAAGACAACCAGGACTGGTTCTAAAAGTCCCTCTGGATCACTCAGAGGAATTCAGAATTTGTATTTTCTTTTTCTTTTCCCACCCCAGTTTTTAGTATTTTATGAGGAAAGATGTGGAAAATATTAAAAAATGCACCATCCCACTCTATACCCATCTACTTTAGGGCCCCAGTGACCCCGTGCCTCCATAGCTAGCCTCCATGCATAACCAGTCATAGATTCCCTTGCTGCAGATTCTGTTCACATTCCCAGCCATCTGCCCCCTTTGGTCAACTGTCCCAAATCCCAGTAACTGGGTAAAATCAAAACTCTAGAGGCTTATAATTTATAAGTCAAATTTATATCAGTTAATTCTCACCCCACAAAACATCCACACAAATTACTCAGAGCCAAATGATATTGATATAAATTGCCCACCTAGATAAGACAAATTGTCCTGTAATTATCCATCCCTTATATGATATTCATAGCTACCTGTGGCTATTTGAGCCACTCGAATTTGGATTGTCTTTCTCTTCCTCTATCTTCCTTCCTTCCCCTCTCCTCTCTTCTTGTTCCTGTCCTTAAAACTCTTAGCTCCGCCTCCCTTTTCCTTGTCCAATCACAGGCTTCTTGTTGTATTAATATTTAAATTAATTGGGGGAAAAAATTCTGCTACACCTTGATTGAAGATGCCTTTCAATCTCAACATTTCTGGTCCTTCACTTACGACTGAGTCAGAACCAAACACTTGGTGTTTGTGTGTTTAGGTGGCATGCAGTGCCTGGTGCCAGGACATCGCGCAGCACTCTATGTGGTGTGGTTGGTGAGCGTTGGGTATATGACATGTGTGATGGGCTGCTGTGCAATGAGGAAGGCAGTGTGGGGTAGATGTGCACAGTGCTGCGTTTGGTGTGGTTCGAGTGTAAGCGGCGTATATGATGAACAGACTGAGATACTGCCTTGTGCAGTCAGCATATTGGATGATGACTTTTGTGGACTATAATGTAACATGGTTTGGCACAGTGTGAAGGTAGGTCCATATTTCTGAAGTCTCTGCAAATCTGAAGAAAACATAAGTTCTCACCGATGATAAGGAGCACAGGTTACACTCACTGTCTTCTGTGCAACACTGGCTGAGGTTCGTTATTCTCTTTCGGTGCTGAATGGAAGGAAATAGCATCGGCATATTGGAAGCTTCTGAGACGTGGAGCTGGGGGACGGGCATTCCTAGGATAGAAAAAAAACCAAACAAACAGAGGCAGCATCTCAGGTGCATTGCTGATTTGAAAATCTCTTGAAATTTAAAGTGCATACATGTGAGTATACAGCAAGATGTCGATTATAATGTTGATGGAGCTAGCACAATCTTGGACGTATCTAAATGTTCCATTAAGAGGGAGATCGTTAAATAAATGACTATTGACATCACTGGCAATTTGGAAATAGCAGATCGATTTGTGTTGATTCTAAAATAAAGCCAGTAGTAGATAGCATTAAGTGGAAAAGTTAGTTGCTTGTCATTTCTGTTCATTATTCTGGTATGTTCTTTACAAGTATAGTTAACACTGTGCATAGTTGTTGCAGACAGCAATGGGTGCTGGGATTTGAGGCCAGTGCTCTCTTTTTGAATTTGTGGCTCTATATTTTTGTTAAGAAATCTGTCTTAGACAAAGTGGTTATTTTTGGAGAAGACAGACTGACTTGTGTTTCATAAGAATTTCTATTGGATTGTAAAGTAAGTATTCCTAGGTGAAGTTGGCCCTGGACTTTTGGTTCTGCCCTTGAAGGAAGTTAATTATCCTTGGGATTGTGCTGGCCTTGCCAGTGTACTTGTGTTTTCTGGCTCTCTGGTTTTTAATGCACACACTCTGCTCCTTCATTCTTAACACCAGCTGTGGGGCTGAGGAGTCCTTCCCTTCTGCCTGATCCCACATTGTTTTGTTGTTCTGTTTCATTGTTTTGCATCTTTGTGAGTGGGAAATTCAAACTTGGGGTATAGTTTCTTGGATGAAACTTAAACAATTCAAATATTTTTGACAAGTGGGGGAGGGAGAGGAAGAAGGAGAGAGATGGGGAAAGATTGACATAAAGAGATAGATGTGTGTGTGTGAGAGAGAGACAGAGAGAGAGAGACAGAGAACACAGAGAGAACAGTTGTGGGTTTTTTTTTTTTTTGCTAATTTTGCTGTGCGTCTCTTGTGCATTGAGGAAATCTGATTATGCAGATAAGGCTGTGTCTCATTTTATCCCCTCTTGTATCAGCACATTCCTCTATTACTTCATTAAAAAACCCAAATTATACCATGATTACATCAAATGAACATGTTTACATCATTAGTGGGAAGATACTGTGAATTTCAGACCCAATCAGCCCTTTCTCTTTGTTAGTTTTCCTTTGTGGTCATCTGTCTCCTTTTATAATATGTAACCAGAGTCTATAGCACAATGTTACAAAATAATGTATTTATTTGGCTCAAAAGAGAAAGCCTGCAAAGGCCATATGTTACCAGCCTTAAGCAAACACATGTATAGGCCGGCATCATTTAATCAATTAGGGAAAAGAGCTTGGGAAAGCCTAGCAACCCAGTCTCTGTAAATCTGGGTTCTAAGTAGGAGGCAAGGCCTTCTTTGAAGAGGGAGGGGAGGGCTCTCTCCCTGGCCTCCTTTGTTCTTGATAATGATGTGTTCTCAGTCGGATGCCTGGGGATGATGGCTGCTAGGGTTCTGCAGGCTGGATACAAATGACCTCTGCTTCAGTTTGAGACACTCAGGCTCAGACCAAATGTCTAGGCAAAAGGGGGAAAAGAAAAGATATGATATTTGAGGCTATTGCCTAGGTATCTAATGCACTAGTACATCTTTCCTTGAAAAATATCAGTGCTCTGGTGCCTCCATTGACTGGACTGGCCTTTCCCTTTTGCAGTCTGAGAATAAACAACTTATGTGAGATAGAGGGAAAGGAAGGCTTTTAATCTCTGGGCTCCAATATCTATCTATTTGTTTTCTTCTGCTCTTGTATATTAGTTACAGTTTCAACTGGTAGGACTTTTTGTGTGTGTGTGTGGGGGGGGGAAGTGACTAGCATCTTGCTGTCATGAAGATTGCCTGTATGTCCCTCATTTTTTTTTTAATAGTCTGGTCCAGTGTGATTTCTAGTTGCCTTTTAAAAGGTAGCCTGAGATACAAAACACTGGCTAAAACTGTTGAGGGAGATGAGGTTACTTTGCACTAAGTTTCCATGCTGGAATAAATGAAACAAAAAGTACCATTACCCCCCACCACCCTCCCACTCAACCACACCCAGCGGCAGCAAACTTTGGAAATCATTCCTTTTCCTAATGGTATCTGGTACATATTGTTGAAATCCATCCATATCATCTCCTTGAATGCAAATTGGTGTTGACTTTAATTTGAATCTATTATGCCATCTCCAATAATCTTTAACAATACTATTTCTGCTCCAAGACCACTAAGATGTCTTGATTAAACTCTTCCAGGGATGGAAAATGTCTTCTTGCTCTGAATCTTCTATACGTACAATGACATGCGATGTCAGGAAATGACTTTATGGACACTAGCATATAACGCTGACTAACTAGAAATGGTACTTCCAACATAGAAGCAGGAATTAATGAGATTATGATGTATAATGTTTAGGTCTAAGACATATATTTAGTGTCTCATAAATTTAATCCCATTCATGATGCATTTGGTATTTCATCACCAGGATGTTAAATTTAATAATTCATTGATTTGCGTTCTTTTTTTATGGTCCCAGTTTTGAGAAATGCGAATTAAATATTTTAAAGATTTATTTATTATTTATTTTTATTTACGTTCAATGCATTTACTTGCATGAGTTTCTGCGTGCCATATGCATTGAACGGAACTCTCAGAGGCTAGAAGATGTCAGATCCTCTGGAACTGCAGTTACAGGTGTGTGTAAGCAGCATGTGGGTGCTGGGAGCCCCACCCAGGTCCTCTGCAGAGTGAGTGCTCTTAACTGCTAAGCCATTTCTCCAATTCTGAAATTTATATGATTTAAGGGGAACAGTATGATGCTTTGATATAACCTGTGAAAGAATTATCTGTCAAGCTACTTAACACATCCGTTACTCCATATAGTTTGTCTTTTTAAGTGTGTGGTGAAAGAGTTTGTTTTTGTTTTTTTTTTTAACATTTATTTATTATGTATATCATGTTCTTCTGTATATATGCCTACATGCCAGAAGAGGGCGCCAGATTTCATTACAGATGGTTGTGAGCCACGTGTGGTTGCTGGAAATTGAACTCAGGACCTCTGGAAGAACAGTCAGTGCTCTCAACCTCTGAGTTATCTCTCTAGTCTGGGAAGAGATTCTTAATGGAGGAATTTTCTAGTTCATGTTAACTTGAGCGCATGTCCGTGATGAATTATCTCAATTTGCTGGTTGAGGTAGAAAGCCCACCGTGGATGTGGGTGATCCCATTTCATGGCTGGGCCTGGGATTATGTCAAGAGTGAAGCAAGTCATTTGAGCCGAAGCAAGCAAGCAGGCAGTATGCTTTCATTGTTTCTCTCTGACTGTGGCTGAGTGGTGTGTCTGGATGCTTGAGTTCCTGGAAATGATAGAGTATAACTTTGAATTGTGGGAAAAAAAAATCCTGTCCTCCCCTTCCGTTTGTTTCTGCCAGAGCGTTTGTCACAGGAACAGAAGTGAAACTGGGACGCCGTTTCTCCCCACCCTGCCAACCACTCTCTGCCTCTATGAGGTTGGTTTGGTTTTGTCCTGGGTATGGAATCTCAACCTCACTCGTGACTGATAAATGCTGGGCCAGTGATCTATAGCCACAACCCTCTTTAAGTTTTTTTTTTTTTTTAAAAGTAACTAATATTTTTATTTATGCTGGCAGAGTGAACTGTCTATTATTAATTAGACTTTGTATTGATGTTCAGCCTAACGACCAGATGCTATAATTTTTCTTTTGTTCTAAGAGCAGCCATGAGCCTGGATGTGGTGGTGAACACCTGTGAATTGTAGGACTTGAGGGGGCTGTGGCTGGAGGGTTACAAATTTAAAGCCAGCCTGGGACACATAAGGAGACAGAATGAAAACCAAACCAAACTACCACAATTCACTCAGTGGATCGTGGTATTTAATATGTCTAAGAACTCGTTTAAACAAGTGTTTATTTAAAGAAAAAACCTAGTTGCTTTAGTGATATTAAAATTTTCAAATGTTTCTATTTATGTCAGGAATATAAGAAATTAATTTTCTAGGCCCTGTTTAATTTTTATCTTATGTGTATGGATGTTTTGCCTGCATGTATGCCTGCACTCCACATGTGTGCCTGGTGCCCTTAGAAGTTAGAAAAAAGTCACAGTCCCTGGAAGTACAGATAGTTGAACCATGTGGGGGCTGGGTCTTTTTACTTTTTAAGTTTGAGTCATGGTCTCATTGATTTGTCCAGACAGGCCTAGAGTTTGCCATCTTTTGGCTTCAGCCTCGTTGGTTGTGAGGATCATGGGTCTGCTCTGCTCCTTCAAGCCCAGCTTCACACTTAACTAATATACTTAATGTCGTAAAAAGTATTTAATCTAAATCAAGGGCTTCTACCCCACCTTTGATTAGTCAGCTCCCAGATAAAAGACACACATGCTTTGTAATAAGTCTTAATCAGCACTAGAGCTGGGCAGAGATCTATCCTCTAAGCTATTAGTTTTTATTTCCCTGTCAATAATCCCAAGTTATCATTTGCCATGTTCCATCTGGGCAGATTTAACTCCAACTGACTAGCCCTCGTGGCTACCTCTTTATGATTCACCTACCCCATGGTGGCTTCTTCCTCTCTCCACCTTCTCCTCGTGATTCTCCTCTGACCCCAAGTCCTAGAAGTCAAACTCTGCCTATCTCAATTCTGCCCAGCTATAGGCTGTAGGCATCTTTATTCACAAATTAGGGATAATTGGTGGGGTGGGGCAAGGTGCAACTAGGCCTTGGGGCCAGTGTTTAGCGTTACAATACAAGCAAAAGACCAAACCTCAACAATTTAAGTATTTTACTTTCTTGAAGGTTGTATACAATACTGCTGTAAACACAGGAGAGCAGCTATATTGACACACTGAATTCATTTCCTTTAGGTGCATTTGTAGAAGTAGAAATTTTAGAACATAGGGTGTGGTGGTTTGAAGAATACAGCCTCCATAGGCCCATAGAGAGTGGCACAATTAGGCATGGCCTTGTTGGAGTGGGTATGGCTTTATTGGAGGAGGTATGTCACTAGGGATTGTGCTTTGAGGTATCAGAAGCTCAAGCCAGGCCTAACACATCTCAGTTTCTTTCAGCTACCCGTGGTTCCAGATGTAGAACTCTCAGCTCCCTCTCCAGCTCCATGTCTGCCTGCATGCCACCATGCTTCCTGCCATGATGACAGTGGACTAAACCTCTGAACTTGAAGTCAGCCCTAAGTAAATGTTTTCCTTTATAAGAGCTGGCATGGTCACGGTTGTCTCTTCATAGCAACAGGACACTGACAAAAACATAGGGTAATTTTGTTTTTATGTTTTCCTGGAATGTCCACGCTGTCTTCTATAATGTCTGTACCAATTTACAGTCCCAGCAGTACTGCAAACGGATTTTGGTTTTTCTATCCTTCAGATCTTTTGATTGTTTGCAGTAGCCATTCAAATACACGATAGCTCCTGATGGGTTTATTCTGAATTTTCCTGACTCTGAGCACATTACACACACACACACACACACACACACACACACACACACACACACACACCAGTCATTGGTATCTTCTTTTGAGTAGTATATATTGGATCTTCTGCTGATTTTAAAGCCATGGTATCTGTTGTTATTGGATTGCTTGCATCCCTTATTACTCTGCATATTGATCTCTTATCAGCTGAATGGTTTGTAGATAATTCCTTCTATCCCATCAGTAGGTTGTTCCTGTTTTGTTGATGGTTTCTTTTCCTGTACAGAGGCTTTTAGTTCAACACAGTACTACTGATCTACTCCACATTTCCTTGCCTGTGCTTTGGGGTCTGGTCGAGAAAATCATTATGAGAACAAATGTTATAAAACCTTCACCTGTTTTCTTCTGGTAGCTTTATATTTTTCAAGCCACATATTTAAGTGTTTAATCAATTTTAAGTTGATTTTTGTATACTGTGTAAAATATTGGTTCAATTTCATTCAACATAGCTTTTCATATGTTTGTCTTTTAGTTTCCCTCATCTACCTTTTCTGTTTTTAATGTACAGCCCTCTTAACTCTTTAGTTGAATATATTCTTAAGTATCTTATGTCTGCATCTCTCTCAGCCATAGTGGAGTATGATCAATGTATAATGTATCTTGATAGATATATACATTATAAAGTTATTAAATAAGATAATAACATGTGTAACACTTCTCATTCTTTTTTTGTAGAGAACATTTATCACTTAACCCATTTGCAACTTCAAGTATATATTACATTATTACTAGTTATAGTCACCACGCTGTATGAGAGATAAACACAATTTATTCATCCCCTTTAGCTGGAGCTTTGTCCCCATTAGCCAATGTCCCATTTTATTTCTCTGTGTTTCTATTAGTTAAACCCAAATGTCACATATAAGTAAGATGACCATAGTAGTTTGTGTTTCTGTGAGTGGCTTGTTTCTCTTAGCTTAATCTCCTCTAGGTTCATCTATATTGTCATAGATGACAAATAATATTCTTCTCTGTCTTTATCTATGTGTCTGTCTATCCATCTACCTACCCATCCATCTATTCTATAGTCTGTCTACCTTTGATGGCTACTGTTATAGTCTACTCTCTGCTGCACTGAAAAAAAATACCCAGGAGAGGTTATTTATAAAGAACAGCAGTTTATTTAGCCTATGATTAGAGGGTCTGGAGATCCCATTTCCAACACACCAGTTCTGAGGGACAAATATTCAAACCATAGCACACACTTCGTGGATTCTGTAGCACAGCAATTAAGAGTTTTGCTGTAAAGATGGCTGGAGTGTGACACCTCTCTCACATGCAGATTTCATTTCCTTTGGATGTGACACAGAAGTTGGATTTCTCTACTTTTCATTAAAAAAAAAAACTTTCATATTGTTTTCATAATAGTTGTGCTAATTTACATGCCCACAGCTGTGTATAAGAGTTTTCCTCCTCAGCCTTACCAACACTTGTAATCTTTTATCATTTCAGCAACAGACATAATTCTATTTGCTTAACCCAATATTGGTTGATTGCTATTTTTAAGCATTCTACCCAGCCAATGGGAAGAATAAAATAAGAGACCGTAACTTTCCTCAAGAAGTTGACATTCTTGGGGATGCAACTGGGCACGCACAACAGCGGAATGTGTGTGTCCAGCCTCAAAGGAAAGCACTGAGAAGAAGTGATTAAGGCTTGAGTTGCTTTGGAAAGTTTCTCAGAAGAAGCTGAAAGAAGTCTGAGGGCTTGGGGCGGGCTCAGGGGAGGGCTCAGGGGAGGGCTGGGGGAGGGCTCAGGGGAGGGCTGGGGGAGGGCTGGGGGAGGGCTGGGGGAGGGTTCGGGGGAGGGGCTGGGGGAGGGCTGGGGGAGGGCTGGGGAGGGCTTGGGGGTTAAGAACACTTGCTGCTCTTGCTGAAGAATGGAGTTCTGTTTCCAGTCTTGATGATGTGCACATGGCTCACAACCTCCAGTGACTCTAGCTCCAGGGATCCAACACTCTTTTGCTGGCTTCCTTAGCAACACTCCTCCCGTGTGCACATAACCACACATAGCACACAAGCATACACATAAACCGAAAATACGTTTTAAAAAATCTGGATTTTTAAAAGTTCCATAGAAATAATCACCAGAAAGGAAGGGCAGACTAATTAGCAAAGCAGGTCAAAAGTAACAATCTTGGATGACGAGTAGAAAGGGAAGAGGTATCCAGTTAGGCCCCTAGTCGTACAGGGTGGGAGGCAGGAAAGGGATGTGGTGGTTCGGAGGAGGCTGGGGTTCTGAGCTCTGGGTTGTTAATCATGTGTCACCTTGTGTAAATAAAAAAGAACCAACTTTCTTACAGAATGCATTATTTTTTTAAAAATTATCATTCAAAAATAATTATTCTTGATAATTTTTAACTAAAGAAAACCAGAATTTTTAAAAAGTTTTTCAGGTTGTTGTGATTTGGCTTTCTGAGTCAGGGTTCACCGTGAAGTCCTGGCTCTGCCAGCTTGCTAGGGAGACCAGGCTGGTCTTGAGTTTAAATTAAGGTATTCCTCCCACCTCTGCCTACTTAATGCTGAGATTACAGACATGTGTCATCATGTCTAGCTAAAAGACAGTATTTTCAATACCAATACTTTAGTTTCTTCCATTGGAAAAAGAAAAGTTTCCCCACACCAGGAGACTTACCCACCTGCTTAAGATATGAATTTGTGCGATGCAAATGTGCGCTGAGTCCCGGGCCTTGTGGTATCTGCTGTCCATGGTGCTGGTGCTTGGCCTCCCATCCCCAGAGGCGCAGTCTCCAATCTTCAGATTCTGTGACATTACGCCTGCAGCTTCTGCCTGACTGCTCTCTCTGTCAGCATCTGTTACCCACAATCAAGCCATTCTCCAATTTCTTTCTTTTTGTTAATCTAATGTGGGTCCCGCCCACATCAATCCACCCCCTTCTCATATTCTCTATCTCAGGCTCCAGGTGTTCAATAATTTCCATGCTTCATTAACGGTCACCCACTACAAAACCCACAGGGGAAGCTCCTGCCAATGTCCCACTTCCAGAATACCCCCGCATTTCAACAAAGTTTCCTTAGATGTCGTTTTGCCTATCTTGATGGCCTATCTCACTTGGTTCTTCCTCTCCTGCCCTAAGCAAATCTTCCCCTCAGCTTCATCAGTTTAGGTGCCCTTGGTGACATGGGCAGGATGACTTGTGAAGTCACACCTAACTGTATTTTGTCAACTTATAGTGTCCTAATTTCCACTTCTGCTTGAAGCCATAGACAGCAAAGTGTCCTGCATTCTTTAGTGAATTCCAAATGGAAAAACCAAAGTTTTCTGCATAATTTTATACCTAATTTCTCCTTAGTCACTAGATCAAGAAAAAGACTAAGGAATTGTCAGTGGATGTCAGAAAAAATCCCCAAGGGTAAACTGAAGTCCTGTTTCTCACCAACAGTAACAGATACGTTAAGACATATCCAATTCAAATAATATCCAATTCTAAGTAACCAAGATAATCAATCTTTCTGGTGGTACATTCTAAAAGATTTAAGAATGTGGCAGCTTGTTGGGACAAATAAGAAAGCACCAATAAGCTTTCAGGAGATGTTATTACAAGGCAAGAGAGAGAAGTTTGAGAAGGAGGTATTGGCTATCAATCTTGGCAGCCCAAGCTTCATCAAATTATTGTAATCAAATGAGTGGTAATGAATGCAAACGCTGGAGGAGACATTGAGAGTGCATGAGAATTAAAATTATGTTGACATTAGAATTTAGACACTTCATAGGGTGAAATGATGGTGAGTTTCTCTCTGTGTGTATGTGTGTGAGTATATGCATGTGTGAATGTGTGCATCTGTGTGATATATGTGGTGTGTGTGTGTGTATGTCTGAGTGTATGTATGTGAGTGTGTGTCTGAGAGTGTATATGTCTGTGCATGTAAGTGTGCGTGCATGTGTCTTTGTGTATGTGTGATTGTGTGCATATGTGAATGTGTACATGTGTGTGGTATATGTGGTGTGTGAGTCTGTGTCTGAGTGAGTGTGGGTATCTTTGTATGTGAGTGTGTTTCTATGTGTGTGAGTGTGTATGTGTGCATAAGTATGAGTGTGTGTGCCTATACATATGCAAATGTGTGCATGTGTGTGGTATATGTGGTGTGTGTATGTCTGAGTGTGAATGTCTGATGAGTGTGTATGTCTGTGCGTGAGTACGTGTGTGTGTGTGTGTGTGTGTGTGTGTGTGTGAAGGCCAGAAGATGTTGGACTCCCCAAAGCTGTGGCTACAGTTGTGAGCTGCCTGAGGTACTGAGACCCAAACTTGGGTCCTATGCAAGAGCAGCAAGTGTTCTTAACCACTGAGCCTCAGTGTGTGTAACTATCCTATAAACCATGATAGGAGCGCATAACACCAGACAGGGCTGAATAATCTAATTGATTTAAACCTCTCCCAGTAAAGAGCTTCCACACACAGCCTTAGAGTTCAGAAAAGGGACCGATGATAGATGTTTGTGTCCTCAAAGTGCAGATTACGGTTGTCAACATCTAAACATAGAGGGACAACCTTGCAGAGGTGAGGTAAGGAGAAGCAAAAACAGAAAAAAGAATAGGAAAAGGCATGTGCTGGAGCAACTGTAAGGAGGGTAGGAAAAGAGGAAATAGGGACCACGGGAGATGAACCGCCCAGAGCATCCTTGCTGCACAAGAGATAAAAGAGGAAGAAACCAGAGTAGCTGCTACTGGATGGTCTGGTTTTCTTTAATAGTAGAATAAGGAAACTCGTGCATGAGGTAAAAATTCATCTTACAAGCCGGGCGGTGGTGACCCACGCCTTTAATCCCAGCACTTAGGAGGCAGAGGCAGGCGGATTTCTGAGTTCGAGGCCAGCCTGGTCTACAGAGTGAGTTCTAGGACAGTCAGGGCTATACAGAGAAACCCTGTCTCAAAAAACCAGAAAAAAAAAAAGGATAAAAATTCATCTTACAGCCAGCAAGATGGCTCAGCAAGGAAGACAGTTGCTGCTAAACCTGATGACCTGGGTTCAATTCCTTGGACCCACACAGTGGAGGGAGAGAACCAACTCCTAGGTTGCCCTCTGACCTTTCATGTTCACACCTTGGCACAGACATCTACTCCCCTGGTCCCTGATACCAAATGGATAGATGTAAAAAGAATTTAAAAATTCAGCTTGTGGTGGCACAGCAGACTGACTGGTGGAATTGCATTAGAGGCAGTATGCCATATTGAAGGTGTTTGGTGGTGAACTGATACACAGACAGCTGGAAGAAGTGTTGCGATGTGTGCATAATGTAAAAGACTTTCATTTTTGGGTCAAAGACCAAGGCAAACTCCTCAAACGTTGTCAGATTGCAGCGGCTATACTGCATGCACATTCACAGTTCTCCGAGCATCCCAGGTCTTCCCACACCACAGAAGCTCCCCTCAAGCATGAAAGAGGGGTGGCTTCATGACCAGTATGCTCAGCCAGGCGCCCTCCACACATATGCCCCGGAGATGCAAAGCCTGTGTCTCTCTGGGAGCTTGAAAATTTAGTTAAAAATAAATCACTTTTGCTCGAAGGGAAAGGTTCAGAGATGTTTTTAAGAGTTTGACACACTGTACTGCTGAAGATGTATTTAGGTAAGAACACGCCAGCTCTCTGAAATGCAGCATAAATATTCATTTTCCTCTATTCACGTAAGAGATAGGAAGTGATTAAATGGGGGTGGATAGATTCCTCAGTGGTTAGGAATACTTACTGCTCTTCTAGAGGATCCAAGTTGAGTTCCCAGCATTTGGTGACTTATAACTGCCTGTAATATTACCTCCAGGGGACCTGATGATCCATTCTGGTCTGTGAGGGCACTTGTGCTTATATGTCCGTGTGTGTGAGTATGTGTGTGCACACCAGAGCACACCCACATGCAATCTAAAACTCTTTTAAAAAATCTTTTAAAAAAATAGAAGTATGTAAAAATCAGTAAAATGTCTGACTTTGGCCCTATTTTACTTTTGCTATATTAAGTTCTATCTTCAGTCCTTTCTGGTAAAATCATGTTCCTTTTTTTGTTTGTTTTTATATTATCTTATTACCTTTTTAATACACACACTCGCACACGTGCACACACTCATGCACTCACACTTGGTAAATAAGATCTGAACATTCAGGTCACAGAGGAAAGAAAGAGAGAAATAAAAACAATTGTATCTTCTTATTCTCTCTGGCCTTGATTTAATAACCCTCCAGATACATTTAGGATTATTGCATATCAAAGCCAAATAATATTGTCTGCCAATTATTACATTAAAAAGAAATCACGTATTAACTTGGAACTGAAGTAATTTCTTTCCTTGAATGAGTGGAATTGAGTTGTAGGTGATTTTGATGTTATTGAGAAGGCCTTAATCATACTGTCTATTTAAACTGTTTATCCAAATCTTTTCAGGAGAATGTCTGGGGGACGGCCCCCATCCTCCATTACTACACAATTGGGGGAATATTAGATCTTAATAACAAGGCATGAGGGTACATTTTTCTACTAGGCATTCTTTTTTTAAATCTGGAATTTAATTTAAGGATCTAATCTAATTTCCTCTTAAATTGTTTATTTCATCGTGCAGTACTGAAGTGTGGGTTGTCTCACTGATGAGAACTTCCTTGTTCTTCCGTAGTGTGTGAACCTGCAGTCCTCAGTTCAGGGGTAAAATGGTCTGTGTATTGATATAGCCGAACTGGCAGGGTGCTCGCCTGGCAGGCACGAAGCCAGTCCACAATTGGTTCACCGGTACTGCACAAAGTGGGTGATACGTCACATGCTTGTCATTCCAGTATGGAGGGGAGTCAGGGGTGGAGGCAGGAGAGTCAGAACTTCAAGGTCATCCTGGGCTACACAGGAACCTTAAGGCTAGTTTGGCTGTATGAAACCCTATCTAAAAAACTGGTGAAGGGCTGGTGTCCTGGTTTGCCTTTTATTGCTGTGTTAAATGCCACAACCAAAAGCAAACTGGAAAAAGTGTGTTTTATCTTACAACTTATAATCCAGCATGAATGGAAGTCAGGGCAGGAACTGAAGCAGAGACCAGAGAGGAGCACTGATTACTAGCTTGTTCCTCATGGATTACTCATTCTGCTTTCTTATAAATCCCAGGACCACTGGCCTAGGGGTGATACCACCCATAGTGGGCACATGCACATCCATCATCAGTCAAGAGAATGTGCCACAGACTTGCCTACACACCAATCTGATGGAGGTAACCCCTTAAATTGAGGTTCCCTCTTTTCGGATTGTTCTATTTGTGTCAAGTTGAGAAAAACAACAAACACACGCACCCAAGCAGCACAGCTCAGACACTAGCTCATTCAGTAAAATGATTGCTACCAAGCTGGAGGATCTGAGTGTGACACCCCTGCACCCCTAAACCCTCATAAAGAATCTGGGTGTAATGGTTGGTATACTTACAGTCCTAGTACTAGGACTGGAAATGGAAATGAGCAGATTTCTGGAGTTCATGGGCCACTCAGCCTACCTGGAAAGACCCAGACTTTCCTGTGAGAGATCCATGTGTCAAAAAATAGCAAGGTGGATGACTCCTGAGGGACAGCACCTGTGGCTGACTTCTACCCTCTGTACACAAGCACACACCAGCACTTGTCTGTGCAAAATCACACATGCACATCTGGAAAATGAGTTGAAGTTATGTTGCTCTTGCTGAAGATACAATGTAAGGAGACAATTGTCACTGGACTTTCTGAGTTCACAGTGTCAGTTAGCCATTGCTTAAATGATCTGCATTCATCCATCCCCTTGTTTAGCTCTCTGAGGGGTCACTAGGCTGATCCTGATATTATCCAGTAAGACTCAGAGATGGTAAACAATTTCAAAAAATCTCAAGAAGGATGGAGTTTGGACCTCACTCCCCCTCCCCCCAGCCAGTCTGCTTTCAGGGCTAGAGTTGATTCACAAACCATGGTCCTTAAATATTTTATCGCTCAGTAATTGCAAACAGCAAGAACCATTTCCCAAATGTAAAATTTTTGCACTTTGGCTACTCTCTGCGTGTTTCAGATATTCTTTTCACAGGTTTATCGAGGTGGACTCGCTCAACCTGAAGTTTCTCACGTGAGATCCTCGTGCTATCTTAAGCGTGGCAAATATTGTTTCTTTGTCCAAATTGACGTTCTGAATAAAGATGCTGAATGGAACAGGGCTGGACAAAGTGGCCTGTGGCTTGTGTACATCCCCTGGGGGAGCTCAGTCCAAAATAGGGGTGAGTGAATGGTTGGTAGGTACACAAAGATGCAGGTTAGAGGGCAGAGTCTGCATCCTTTGTTTTACCAGCTTAAAATGCAGTGCTTGGTACTGAACACTTGGGTCAGTGGTAGAAGATTAAGTTGTAATGCCAGAGGACCAGGGTGTGATGCCCACCGTCCTGCCTAACACGGATACGAAGAGGCCCGTCATCCTGGCCACTCTGGGAAGCAGAAGCTGGGGGAATGACACTGACAGCTTCATGCTTGGTCTTTGCCAGCTCCAGCCCCAGTTGGGTTATATTATGGCGTATCCTAAATCAACAGGAGGAAAATTAGATCAAAACAAGAGGGCTTGTCCAATGTCCTCCAGAATCCAAATATCCTATGCTTGCAGGCAGGAGCTTTTGTCAAATTGCATATTTACTTCATTTAGCACACACATGCACACACACACACATACACACAGGTGATCATGTAGACACATGTGTGGAGGTCAGAGGACAATCTGTGTGAATCAGTTCTTGCTCTCTACCATGTGGATCACAGGGACTGTGTGGGTCCCTGTTGCAGAGGGAGTCCCACAAAGATCTCTGTCCCAGCTGGGTGCGGGGATAGAATGTGAGCAGGGAGGGGGAATTGTGCTGCTGCCTCCGCTGCTGCCTCCACCCACAACTGTTGCTACCCAGTTACTCCCAGGTGTTGCACCTATCTCTCTGCACTGAGCTGGTGAGAAGCCAGCTAGGTAGCAAGGAGGGGAGGGTCCTGAAGGTGCTTCAGGAGAGCAAATCTCTTCCCAAGTGTTACAGCTCTTGTGACAGAAACTCTCAGACACCAGGATGATTCTCGCACACCTTTACTTCTCCCAAATAGGGATCTTATATACAGTTTTGGGGTGGGTTAGGGTCTGGCACCAGATAACCCTTATTGGCTTGGTATAAGAGCTTGGAGATACCTCATCTACATGTGGGAGAGCCTGAGGCACTGTTCCTACATGATTGATGGCCATAGACCTCTCTTTGGGAGGAGCTGTGAAAGGCTGAAGCTAAGTGAAAGGAACCAGGGAGCCAGTAGCAAAGCCAAACATCTTCCATCCCATTAGGGTTCAGGGTTCAAGGCCTGTGCTCGGTCAGGCGCCCAGCAGCCTCTAACAGCCCACCACCCAACAGGACTGAACTGAAGTCATCCACCTTGGTGGCAGGCACCCTTACCCGCTAAACCATTTCACCTGTTCATCCTCCCAGGAAGGATCTTTATTTTCTTTTTCAGTTTCCCACGTGTATATGTTTTTGCACACGTGTGGATGCATGTTTCTTTGTTCACCTGTGTGTGCGTGGTTGACGTTGAGGCTCAGCAATCTTCTACCTTGAGGTGGAGTATCTCAGGAAAACCCAGAGCTTGCTGATATTATCTGTCTCACTATCCAGCTTGCTCTGAGGATCCTTGGTCTCCGTTTTCCAAGGCTGGCATCTTGGCCACCCAGCATGTATGCGGCTTTCTGAGGATCTGAATTCCCATCATCAACCTTGGAGCAAGCAACTTCACTCGTGAGCCATCCCTCCAGTCCCAAGAGTGAACTTTTAGAAGGGCTAAGTAATGTTGCCCCCAGCCCACTACTATGTCTGGTATCCTACTTCTCTAGGACAGAACACTCAGCACAGGGAGAAAGAATGCATCCGAGAGCATGGGTTTCCCAGACGGTTGGTCTTTCCACGGGGTGTTCCTCCTCACGGGTGCTCACGGGGTGCTCCTTGTGACTTTCTGCTGGAACCCTCTTGGTAGAGATGACTTTTCACTATGCAGAAAACAAAACAAAACAAAAAAACCAAAAAAACCTGTAGGTTAGGGGCAAAGTGCAGATGACCGCACCTTCAAAGAGCCTGTGCACTTTAATTTTGATTTGAGCAGGATAAAAAGCGTGCAGTATTTTTTTGTTAGGGGGTACTGAGTAGGTAAACAAGGTGGCATGTGCGTCGTCCTTCTGAAATGTCATTCATAGTAAATTACAGAAGCTGGACAAAACAACCTAAGAAAAGCAGAATTCCTGAGGCAGGATGCAGAAAACTGTAGGCAGAGAGATGCAGCAGACAGCACCAGTTAAATGGACGTTAGAGGGCGCCAGAGAGCACCCACCGATGTCCCTGAAGGCCAGGGTCAGAATGCTGACCCAGCGAACAGGAGACAACAGGTTCTTCCAGCTCCTGCAGTAAATTCCCACCGGCATCATCTACCTATAAATGGTTGTCAGCTTTTCACTTAATTACGCAGTACATTTGTTTAGACATTTGCCTAGAGAGCCATCAAGTTACTCTTTACAAAAAAAAAATTCTTTGTTTAGAGCTCTGGTTGAATTTCCTGATTAAATTATTTGATGTAAGCAAAAATACCTGAACCCTGAAAACCCCATGGTTTTCATGTTGCTGGTCCCAGATAGGACGCCCATCTGCAGATGGCTGTGTCAAGGGAAGGAAATGATGACTGAGGAGAGGATCTGTGCTCAGAACAGAAATCACTAGTGGTGGGTAAGATTATTTTACATTCGACAGTTTTTCACTTATGCACAGTTTCCCCTCTTAAAAATATCTCTCCTTCCTTCCTTCTCTCCCTCTCCCCCTCCTCTCTCTGGGGGGGGGGGGGCGGCGGGACGGTGTGAAGCCATTGCATGCCATAGTGGTAGTCAGAGGAAAACCTCAGGTGGTGTTTGTTCTAAGCTGTCCACCTTGTTTGAGGCAGGGGCTGTTGTCTACTTACTGTTGCATCCTCCAGCAAAAGGATACTGTTGCATCCTTCTTTCATCTCTGTAGGAATGCTGAGATTTCAAATGTATACCAGCAGAGAGATGCACCAGCAGCTCCAGATAAATGGACGCTAGAGGGCGCGAGAGAGCACTCACCGAGGTCCCTGCAGGCCAGAACAGGGGACAGGAGGTCTGTCTTTCTGTGTGTTCTGGGATCATACTGTGCAGTCGCGTTTGTACTGCGATTTTTTTCAAAACCTCTGAGCCATCTCCCCAGTCCCATAGCTTTCTTCCGTTAGTAGCAATACCATTGCGCATGCATGCAAACAAGCTCTCTTTAGGTTTCAAAACAATGAATATAATCTAAGACAGAAGACTAAAACAATATTGCATAGATGGGAAATTTTACGAGTATTTTGAAAATATTTTCTAAGTTCTTTTAAAAATATTATTCTTGAAATGACACATTTTATATCCAGCACAAAGCTCTATTTGAAAAAGAGACGGTGGGCTCTTACTGAGCATGGGCTAAAATAATTATTTCTTGATAATGATGTTTCTGACTTAATCATTTCCTCCTCCTCATTTTCTGAGAGACATTTTAATATGTCATAGCCTTTTCTACAAGTTGAATTAGCTTACTTTACTAATGTATATATATGATGGCTACTGAATTAGTATGCTATAAGATTTATTTCATTTTAATACTGGTTCAGAATTATAGCATTCCTTTTGGAAACATGAAATTACCTACAAATACTTAATTTGTCATAAGTCATAACACAGGAGTTATTTGCACTCTTTAATTGCTCAATATTTTTCTTTATGCTGGTTTTGAATTTGGGCAAAACAGATACAGCCAGATGAAAAAGTACGTAATAACCTCCAAAAATACTTTTCTTCCCTACAAAAGTCATTAGGATCTGTTTGTGATCCTTCATTTCACAGACCCATGAAGGAATTCTGTTGGTTAGTTCAAGACACAATATTCTGAGTTATCTTCCTTAAGACCGAGTTTCACTGTGTACTCCAGTGACGTAACCAGTGTTCAATTGCTATGAAGAGACATCATGACCACGGTGACTCTATAAAAGAATGGATTTAATGGGGGCTGGCTTACAGTTTCTATGTATGTCCATTTTCATCAGGGCAGAGGGTATTCGGGCTCACATGATGCTAGAGAAGTAGCTGAGAGCTATATCCTGGTTCACAGGGGGAAAGTATCAGGCCAGTCATGGGCTTCTGAAACCTTAGATCCCATCTGCAGTGGCATGTCTCCAACAAGGCCACACCTCCTCATCTTTTAATCCTTCTCAAATAGTGCCACTCCTTGAGGACTAAGCATTCAAAATATGAGCCTATGGTGCCATTCCTAATAAGCCACCACACCCAGGCTAACCTGAAACCCTCAGGGGTCCTTCTGCCTCCACCTTCCAAGTGCCGGGGAATTACAGGATGAACCACCCAACTCAGACATTTAAAAATGTATACCATTGAACCTCATGGAACAAATCTTGTAGATGATAATCAGGTTTTAAAATATCAGTGCAAGAGAATCTATAACGGGAGAAAATGTCTAAATGTATAGCATCCATCCCGGAGCATCTTGACTCTCAAAGGATGAGAGAGGGGACGGTATCATCGAGTTGGCCTTACTGGCATGCATCTGTGCCCCAGAGATCGCTGCTGTTGTGCTGTTTATATTGAAACACTAATTGGAGCTGTCTTCTGCTGCTTACTCTATAGAAGTCAGTAATCAGCTTTGAAGTGTCTGAGGATACGTGGAGTTTGGAGTTAGTACACTTGGTGCCAGGTGTGCGACCTTGAAGCAGGTGGACGTCACTAAATCTATTCTCTCCCCAGGGGTGTGATGGTAATAACTTTCACCTCTTACATTTCTCATCATTAGATACTGGTTCAGAGTGCGCAGCCCAGGGTCTGCACCGTCTTACAAGCTCAGCAAATCTCAGCCCTGTTTGAGAACTGAGCAACCAGGATGGCTCCCACAGTTAATTTGTACGCTAATGGCGTGTGCTGCAGGCTCTGTCCAACACAAGAAACAGCTGAACTACTGTCAGAGGATTAAAGCTGCTTTCTTTACTTTTATATAACCGTTCCTTATAGACACCCCAAGATGACTAACAAAATGGTTACGTTGACCCTAGAGCTGTCCTTGCTTCTGTCTGACTGTCTTTACATCAAAGATGTTAATTGATACACATGATAGAAGCAATGTGTTATTCAGAAAATATAATTCTCCACCAAGTAAAAATAAGGTCCATGTGTGCATGACTATAAATTTGGTAATAACTTATAACTTTCCCATACCCCCTCCTCAACCTCCTGACTTGCTCCTAAATGGGTGATTAGGAACCTAGAGCTTCTAATTCCATTTATTACTTTAGCAGTAAGCCTCTGAATTTGAATTGCCATTTTGGAGATATTTTTAATGAATAAAAATATCAAAACAGTTTGAAATCTAGAAAGTAAACTCTTCTGAGTCTGCTGTGGTGGTAATGGTCACGCCTACCAGTTTGTCAACACCTCTAATGAAGATGAAAATGTCTATGGTGTATTTCAGCAACTAACCCATGGACTTTGTCGTGGGGCCATTCTGCATTCCCAGAGCTGATGACCACTGCCTTGTGCTACTTACTGCCTCTGTCTGTGTGAATGTTCTCATGATTGGAATCCAGCTACCCAGAAGGCTGCAGTAGGTTCACTGTGAGAAGATCCTCGGAACCTCTGGAGCTATGTTGGACTTCATGTCTGGGAATTTTAGGTTCCAGACACCCTAAAACTTGTGTTTTCAATTTCTAGATTTACTTTTGAATAACAGAAGGCTAGGGAGAGACTTCAGTTGTTAATGTGCTTGTCCTGCAGGCATAAGGACCTGGGTTTGATCCCCAGAAGCTAGGCATGGTAGAGCATGCCTATAATCCTAGGGCTTGCACTTTATTTCTTGAAATTTGTATACTTGCACATAAAATTAGCTCTTCATGCACAGGAAGGATCACATTAATTTTGATTATTTATTCACATATTGTCTTTGTAACTTTAGTCTATTCTCAGGCCATACTGCATTTACCAGAATAAATAGAATGCAGAAAGATTTTCTTACTAGTAATTTGTCCAATACAGCATGCAAAAAAAAAAAAAAAAAAAAAAAAGAAAACAAACAAACAAAGAAAAAAATCAACCAACCAACCAAAAAATTCAAACTCAAAAATAAAACAAACAGCCATTCCCTGGGAAAGAAACAAGGAAGTTGACAAAACTCAGTAGAAGAAGAATTTGTGCAAAATGGAGAGAGGTGATTGACTTACAGAATTAGCTTTTCCATATATGTGTCAAATATACTACAGAGCATCCTCAAAGGTCTATAGAGTACCTGTAAATGATGGGCTGTCCTCAGACTGATCAGATGTCATTTCTGTGACAGGCGTCGGTGTGCATATCTAGGCTAGCTCTCTGACTCCCTGTAGGAAGTGCTCCTACTGAAGAGAACTGAGTCTCTACCAGGCTGATACACTGTACAGCTCTAGGGGTTTTATTAAACTATTGAAATGGCAGGGTGTGAAGAAACCCCCTAAATTGAGAAATATGACCAAAGTAGTGTGAAATAAAATCAATAAAATCAATCAGCAGATCACAAAGCATATATCCTGCGCTATGGAGCAGAACATTTCCCATTCTTTGTAGAGAAATTTGTCAGTAAGTGGCCAGGGTTAGAAATAAAATGGACAAGAGCCAGCAATTCACCCGCATTGTCAAAGGATGGCTAGGAAATCCTTCTCAGCATTCGATCGTTTTATGCTGCGTCCTAGAGATAACAGACGGGAAGCAAAGAAAGAAACACACATTGGTTGAGCAGTTTTGGAGAGAAGGCTTTGTATCAGACGTCTTCCATGATTGCCGTGGCCACTCCGAGTTGCACCTATTCATTGTTACAGGCAAGGTAAATGAGGCTTAGAGATCTCAGAAGCGGAATCGGAACCAGGGCTCTTTAAGGCACGATCCTGTGCTCATCTGGCCGTATTTCCTGAGAAGCAAGCGCTCCCCTCTATGTCAGCAGGGAGCAGCCAAGATAACACAGACCTGGAACACAGTCCGTGAAGTTAACTGCCTTGGGATAGGAAGTATGCTCTTTTCTGTAACGAATAATTCCTGGGAAATCTCTCCTGTTCCTGATATCACCTTGTTTCTCCTTCCCATGTGCTTCTTGGCTCTTCTCTTACATGATTATGTCCTTTTCTGGTTTGTCCTGGGCCCTTTCACGCACACTGTCTTCCTTGGATGAAGCACAGAAATTCTCTTAACCTGACTCAGCCTACGCTCTTTATTCCTCAGTAAAATACGTCCGCTGGCTTCCAGGGCATGTTAACGCATGCGCATCAGTGTCTGCATTTTTTAATTCTTTCAATGCTCATCATCATGGGTGTTTTTGTTATTAATGTTTCCAGATAAGGATAGTCAACTTGGGAATGCCATTATTTTATAATATATTCTAGTTCTAGACTATGTCAACTGAAAAGAGATCTGTGCATCAAATTGTTTACATAAAAATTAAGATGATTATATATAGTACTAGGTTCTCCCTAGGGCCTAGGACCTAGTCGGTCAAGGTTTTTGGTTCAGTTAATGGTACCAAGATTGAGTTTCTTCTTTTGGAATGGGTCTTAAATTCAGGCAGAAAATGTCTGTTACTCCTCAAACATTCCTGCTGTTATCATTATCAGTGTGCATGTCTTGCCGGACTAGTCTGGCAAGTCTGTAGTAGTTAGGCTTCTAGGATCACAACTGCTAAGACCAGTGTGTTGTGGATAGCCCCAGCCTTGTATTTTGATCCTAGTTCCACCCTCCTGGGAGGGGCTGCAGAGGATGATTGAATCTGTACATAGGTGACAGATTCTTGGACAGAAAATTGGACAGAAGTCTTGTGAACCTTCTGTCCAATTAAAACTTGTAAAATAAAGGCTAGAGCCAGTGATTGGACAGTAGAAGGGGAGGCAGAGAAAAAGGCTTAGGGGAGGAGAGAGTGAGAGGAATTCGATATGAAAAGGACAGAAGCAGAGGCAGAGAGAAGCAGAAGGAAGTTGATGGCAGAAGGAAGTTGAGGAAGGAAGGAGTAGGAAGCCAACGACGGAGGAGCCGGAGGTGGAAGGACAAGCACGTGGCCTGGATAAACTGCAAGTTATAAGGGATCTCATAGCTGGGGAATAGAGTAGTGCAATGGTAAATCTGCCCAATCTAGGCATGCAATTTATACCATAATTATTGAGTTGTGTTTTCCTTTACTGGTCTTTTTTTTTTCTTTTTTTTTCTTTTTTTTTTTTTTTTTTTTTTTGGTTTTTCGAGACAGGGTTTCTCTGTATAGCCCTGGCTGTCCTGGAACTCACTCTGTAGACCAGGCTGGCCTCGAACTCAGAAATCTGCCTGCCTCTGCCTCCCAATGCTGGGATTAAAGGCATGCGCCGCCTGGGTCGGAGATTTACCGCAACACCAGTAACTGTCTCTGGTTGTATTCATAGCACATTCCAGCACTGTAAAAGCTAGCCAGTAGGAGTGAAATATCTAGGTTGGCATCAGCTTGATTATATTCTTATTCTACTAATTAGACATCCCCCCTTACATTTTTATAATTAACACCTGTAGATTAGTGCATCTACGAACCATCGACAGAGAAGCTCCTTTTTACATTAGCTATTGATTAATACAGAGACTCACAACCAGTCAACAGGCAAAGAACAAAGGACGGCTGAGCGCTCAGAGGTTAGAGGGTATCATCTTACATTCCTCCTTCTAAGGCAAGGGCAGGAAGGTAAGATCCAAAGGTAGTAGATGCCTGCAGTGAAACAGTACCAGCCACAACAGGGGCATTGCATATGTGAACTCAAAGAGGCTGTGATTATATGCCCAAGACCTGGGCAAGATCAGATCAGCACTGGCCCACCTCGGGATGGAATGGGGTGGGGGTCGCTCATGAAACTCCATTTTTGGATCAGGACCTGTAGGCAATTGATGACTGCTAGTGAAGCAAGATACATGTTCCAGTAGATGATTCTACTCTGTGCCGATGCAGGCAACACCAAGCAGACTCAGTGAGTTCTTTTTAAGGAGTACATGATGTTGGGAGGAAAAATGTAGGGGTAGGAAAAGTAACTGTGGAGAAGGGCAAGGGGGAAGGGGATTGATCAAAGTGTATCACATGCATACATCCGAGCTGAATGCACTGCAGACATGCCGCAGGAAGTCATTGAGAAGACTTTTGCAAGTCAAAGCTATAAAAAAAGCAAGAAATAATGAGAACAACAAGAATTCTGAACTCAGATATTGTTGACGGTTTATATATGCTTGGCCCAGGGAGTGGCACTATTAGAAATCATAGCCTTGTTGGAGTAGGTGTGTCACTGTGGGCGTGGGCTTTAATACCCTTGTCCTAGCTGGCTGGAAGTCAGTATTTTCCTAGCAGCCTCCAGATGAAGATGTAGAACTTTCAGCTCCTCCTGCACCATGCCTGCCTGGATGCTGCCATGTTCACACCTTGATGATAATAGACTAAAACTCTGAACCTGTAAGCCAGCTCCAAATAAATGTTGTCCTTATAAGAGTTGCCTTGGTCATGGTGTCTGTTCACAGCAGTAAAACCCTGACTAAGATAGATATCTTTCACACTTGTTTCTCAATTCTAATTCCACAAAGAAAGTTTAAAAGTAGAAACAGTTAAATACTGCAGCATGAATGGGGTGGGTCTGTAGCTCAGCAGTCCAACAGTCTCCTCGTGTGCTTAGGGCTCTAATTCAGTCCCCAGCCCCACAAAACGAAAACAAGCAAAATAAAACTAAAGGCGCTGGCAGGAAAGATCAAGTAAGACAAAGAGCAGGGCAAAGCAGCCACTCTGTTCTAGAAGCCTGGAGATGATTTTGTCAAACGTTCAAGGTGGCTGGCTCTTTCCTGCTTTTGCCTTGAGCTAACAGAAATAGGAAAATTACTAAAGAGAGGAAATTCACACGGGTAGGCAGGACTCCGGGAAACCAATGAGAAACATTTTATTGACTCAGCCCCAGTGAGGGAGCCTCTGCAGCCTCTCTATTTGGAGAGACACAGGGCAGTGGCCTCATGGGAAGGAGGGAGGATCCTGGCAGATGTGGCCCACCCAAAGAGACTCAGCAGGGAAGACACTGGCTTCTGTGTCCATCCTCTGCCAGTGTCATAGCTGGGATGTATATTTTTTGTTTAGGGATTATTCTGTTTTTAATTTAGCATGAGAGGGCAGGTAGGTGGGTAGGCAGATAGGCAGGTAGATGGGTAGGCAGGTAGACGGGTAGGTGGGTAGGTGGTTAGATGGGTAGGTGGGTAGGTGGATACTTGCAGGTGAGCATGGGAGTCAGAGCTGGAGTTAATAGGTTGTTTTGAGCTACCTGATGCAGGTACTGGGAATTGGAATTCAGTTCCTTTGCAAGAACAGTAAGTGCTCTAAATTGCTGAGCCATCTCTCCAGCCCTCCCCTCTTTTGTATAACAATCTTTTCATATACCTTTCTCTCCCTCTCTCTCTCTCTTTTAAATTTAAAAGTTGTTTTCAGGTGATGTATTTTGATCACATTGTTCCCTTTTCCACAACTCCTCGCAGATCCTCCCCATCCTCCTACCCACCCGACTTCATGCTCTTTCTCTCTCTCAAAAAACCCCCAAATATATCATATATATGTGTGTGTGTATGTATGTATACACACACACACACTAAACAAAGGACACACAATAAGATAAACTCACCAAACCAAACTAAACAAAGAAACAAAAAATTCACAAAGAAACTGTTGTGAAGTAAGTCCACCAGAGAACACACACTTTAGGCTGAAAAGAAAGTCTGTGTTGCCCACTGGCAGCTTCAAGGGGAATGTGTCTGTCTTAGTTAGGGTTTTACTGCTGTGAACAGACACCATGACCAAGTCTTGCAAGGACAACATTTAATTGGGGCTGGCTTACAAGCTCAGAGGTTCAGTCCATTATCATCAAGGTGGGAACATGGTAGCATCCAGGCAGGTGTGGTGCAGGAGGAGCTGAGAGTTCTACATCTTCATCTGAAGGCTGCTAGTGGGAGACTGACTTCCAGGCAGCTAGGATGAGGGTCTTAAAGCCTACGCCCACAGTGATATACCTACTCCAACAAGGCCACACCCACTCCAACAAGGCCACACCTACTCCAACAAGGCCACACCTACTCCAGCAGGGCCACACCTACTCCAACATGGCCACACCTTCTAATAGTGTCATCCCCTGGACCTAGCATAAACAAACCATCACAATTCCCAAATAATGCAGCCCCCAGCCTCACTTTTCTTTTAGGTACAAAACCCACATCCTGGTTGACATACTTTGGTTAGCAAGAACAGTTATGGAGAAGCGAAGCTACAAAATCCAGACCAAGGTTAGGACATGTAGGGCTTTTCCTGGATCCTGGAACTATAGACTAGGTCTTTGCTGGATTAGGCCAGTGGTTTTTCCACCTTCCTAATGCTAGGCCTTTTAATATATACAGTTGTTGTGGTAACCTCCAAACATAGAATTATTTTTATGGCTACTTTATAACTGTGATTTTGCTGCTGTTATGAATCATAGTGTAATTGTATGTGTTTTCCAATCGTCTTAGGCAACCCATATGAAAAAGTCATTCCGTCCCCCAAAGGGTCATGACCCACAGGTTGAAAACTACTGGGTTATTTCTTTGTTTCCATTTTAGCAGGTATTGAGGCCTACACACTGGATTCTAAGGCAAGAATGGTGCCTCCAACATGGTATCTGTTATGCTATGGTCTGGGGACCTGTCACAAAACATTTTGTGTTGGTCAAGTTATCCTGGGCATGGGGCCTGTCTTGGAGTGTGGTTGATATATCCAGAGACACTCAGTTGTAGAAAACTGACTTTCCTTTCTGAGCCAGTATCACTTGCAAATAGCTTTATGGTAAGGGGCAGACTTTGTGTCCTCTTCCCCTTCTCAATGCTGGAGTTTTGTCTGGTTTGAACATGTGCAGGTCTCTTGCACACTGTCACAGTCTCTGTGAATTCATAGGTGTGTCAGTCCTCTTGTATCTGGAAGAAATTGTTACGTTGGAATTATCCATCCCCTCTGGCTCTTGCAATCTTTCTGCCTTCTTTCCTGCATAGATCCTTGAGGGAAGGGATTTAAGGAAGACATCCCATTTAGGACTGAGTGCTCCACGGTCTCTTTCACTCTCTGCACACAGTCCAGTTGTGGGTCTTTGTGTTAATTTCCATCTGCTACAAGAAGAAGCTTCTCTGATAAGGGTTGAACAAAGCAGAGATCTATGGGTGGCATGGCAGAATGTTCTTAGGAGTCACTTTATTGCTGTCCCTTTAGCAGAATAATAGCAGTAGTTTTCCCCTAGATCTATCTAGTCTCAGTTCTTGGCCACTGTGACAGTGTCAGATCTGGTTTCCATGTCATGCAGTTAGCATAAATGTACAAAGTGTTGGTTACTCCCAACTTGGCCATTATTTCACAGTGATCTTGTAGGTAGGTACATTTGTGGTTTCACAGGTATATGTGGAGATCACTATTGATTACTGTTCCTCAGGGATGCATGACCTTCTATCATGAGTATGTTCTAAGGAGAAGCTCTGTTCGAACTGGCTTGATTTCTCATGTTTGGTGGACTAGCGATGTGTCTTCGCAACTAGGGCTTACAGTCAAGTTGTTTGAAAGAGACCAATGAATTGGATTATTATTAGAGATAAACAGACGTTGATTTTGTCTCGTTCATTCTTTGCTTTTTATTTTTTAAGATTCTTATTTTTTTAAAAATAGTTATTATTTGAATCAAAGTCTGAATAATTCTACACAAAGCCTATCCATAAGAACTAAACTGTAGCCACTTTCCAAATGAGTACTAAGTGGATTCCAGTGCTGCTTGGCTGGGTTTGCTTACAGAAGGTAACCTGAGAAGGTTGGTAGCTACTGTTGAGCTGACCGGGGGTCTTGGTTCCTTCTGATAGTGAGGAAGGAACCAAGAGGTAATATTGTACATGTGTGCATACATACATGCATACACTATGCACGTGGGTACATTTTATGTGAGAATGAGTATATTTTCATACATATATGTATGGAGGCCAAAGAACAACCTCAGGTGTCATTTCTCGACGTTATCCTATTACTCAGTAACCATTGGCAGTTTCATGTATTATAAACTTTAGTCCCTTTGACCCTGTTACCCTGTTTAACTGTCCATCCTTCTTGTACTAAGATCTTCGTCCTCAACAAGTTCACCTCTTATTTTTGTGGTTGTTTAGTATGTGCGTGCCTTGTAGTAACATGGATGGAAATTATTGCTAGACCAAGTGGAACTTCTTCAGTGCTTACACCACTGAAGAGAGTGACACTTGAACATTAACTATCAATGATTTCTCAGAGTGGGGTGAAGCCTCACAAGCCGTTCTTTTCTTCTTGATGAAATATTGACAGGCTCCATAAATCTCATGGAGGTCTTGATCAAGTAACCATAGATGCAATGAGTTCATGCATGTAGTATTTAGTGAATTCATGTGTGCAGTGAGTTCATGTGTACAATGTGTATGCATGAGAATTCACATGTGCAGTGTGCAGTGTTTGTGCATGCAGTGTGCAATGAGTTTATGCATGCAGTGTGTATGTGTGTGTATGTGTGTGTGTGCATAAGTTCATTTGTGTTATGCACAGTGAGTTCATGTGTGCAGAGTGCAGTGTACAGTGAGTTCATGCATGCAGTGTGCAATGAGTTTATGCATGCAGTGTGTGTGTGTGTGTGCATAAGTTCATTTGTGTCATGCACAGTAAGTTCATGTGTGCAGGGTGCAGTAAGTTCATGTGTGCAGTGAGTTCATGGGTGCACATGAGAGTTCATGTGTGCAGTGTGCCAAGTGCAGTGTTTGTGCATGCAGTGTGCAGTGAGTTTATTCATGCAGTGTGTGTGTGCATGAGTTCATGCATGCTTTGTGGAGTGAGTTCATATGTGTAGGATGCTGTGTACAGTGAGTTCATGCATGCAGTGGTCTTGTCTTGTCCTGAAGACATTGTACCAAGACACTCTTCCTCAAACTCTGAGTGCAACATTTCTTTTTCTAACCCTTCCTTTGAAATGTTTCCCCAACCTTGATTATGGTGTGAGTTCTTTTTCTTAATTGGTGGAAGAATTATGGATGGAATCCAGTGACTTCCTAAATATTAGAGATCTATCGATCAGGACATATTTCTGACTGTAAGTCTGAGACACCAGCATTACATTGCTATATGTATAAGACAGTGTGTGTGTGTGTGTGTGTGTGTGTGTAGGGATGAGTAAATTAATGACAATTGAAACCTTACTGGTGCATGAAACCAAACATAATAATTAACTTTTTCTTTTTCTATCTCTCTTTCTATGTCTCACTTCACTTGTTCTTTTGTGTTAACAAACGGGAGTGGTGAGCCAAACTCCCATTCCTTAAACAAATAAGAGAAACCTTGAATTATTATTATTATTATTATTATTATTATTATTTTGGTTTTTCGAGACAGGGTTTCTTTGTATATCCCTGGCTGTCCTGGAACTCACTCTGTAGACCAGGCTGGCCTCGAACTCAGAAATCTGCCTGCCTCTGCCTCCTAAGTGCTGAGATTAAAGGTGTGCGCCACTTCCACCTGGCAGAACCTTGAATTATTAGTAGTCTTATTCTTCATAGAGTTATCTATGTTTTTTACTGAATGGTAACATTGGACAGTGATCTACTAAAAGGCACCCCAGTTGCACTCTTGTGTTCAGAAGGACATTTCATTTGTGCATCACCACCCCTGCCACTGTGTAGAGGCAATTCAACTTCCCCCTAGGTAAATCAGTCTACATGGTTTCTTTCCTAGCTTGATAATACTGCTCATAAAGATCCCCAAATGGTAAGGATATGTTTTGTAACCCAACTCTACCAATCTTGGATTGTTTTCTTTGGGAAAGGACACTGTCCTTTTGAATACCTGGCTTTTTAAGTCTTTGCAATCACAGTGTGATCAAGGAAAAAAACAACAGTGGAGCAATCAACTATTTCTTAGTTTAAGGATGAATGGACATCTCTACTTCCATCTCTTGCTATTTGGATCCATGGATTGGTGCACAAAATATTGTTTTCCGGCTCAAAGCACACAGTACAATAAGCTGGACAGCACACAGCTTTGTAAGACTTTGCATACATACCAAGATTGAATTTGGTGACTCTAGAGGAATTTTAATCCAGCAATATGGCTGCTTCTGATCACATTCAAAGACCTTCTAAGTCTATGTGATCTGGCTGGAAGACAGACACACCCTTAGTACACACCTTTAATCCCTCTGGCTGGAATCCTTTAGTACACACTTTTAATCCCAAACAATGGTATCTAATTGAAGGGTAGACAAAGTCACAAATCAGAGAAAGGTTTGAGTCAGAGGTAGGATATGCCAACTCTCAGGAGTAAAGCTATTTAAGAGCAGCACAGAGAGAGTGAAGGAGTTCATGCAATTCAGTGCACATGAGCAGAAGCAGTTGAAGCCAGAGAATAAGGAGCCAGAAGATAAGAACAAATTTCCAGAGTTAGTTTGAGGACAAGCAGAGCAATTCAGTGAGAAGCTAAGAGAAGCCAGATCGAATCAGTCAGCACGGAAAAGAGTTTGAGCCAGAACAACTGAGTGGAACCAGCAAGCCAGAGTTCAGAAAGAACTAGTAAGAGTGAGCTTATTCATCAGTAACCCTTGGAGATGACAATTATATCAGTCAAGTAAAAGATACTTTATAGGTGACTGATACAAGAGTGAGTTGCTATTTAAAAGGACTCATCATGTCATAGGCTACTGTGCTTGGAATGAAATGGTAATGAATAAGCCATGTTTGGGATGAAAGCAAATACAAGTCTTTATTACCCAAACCAGACCTTGAACATGGCCTTGTGTTGGTCCTCCACATTAAACTCAAGATTATCATAGGGTGTTCCTCCAAAGCTGCTGTCTAGACTATAATGGGGGTGTTCTTTCAAAGCTGCTATCTAGGCATTCTACATTTTTATCTTTGGAGTGTATTCTACCTATATACATAAAAAATACTGTAAGCTTATCTCAATTATTGTTTTAGTGTTTATAATAATTCAACCAGAACATTATTAAGAAGCATAGCATGAATAACCTGTCATGATCAGTAGCCTATATTTTATAACTATGAGATGTATTCCACAATACAAGCTGCTCTACCAGGGGCAGAGAGATGGCTCAGTGGTTAAGAGTACATACTGCTCTTGCAGAGGATTTGAGTTTAGTTCCCAGCACCCACATCAGGCAGTTCCCAACCACCTGAGACTCTTGTTCCAGGGCATCTGACAACATCTTTTGGTCTCCATCGGTACCTTTACTCACATAAGTACATGTACTATAGAAAAAAATTAAAAATAATAAAAAACTCACAAAAGAAAAAAAATGAGTATATGTCATTCGTGAGAACTGTTTTATCCAAAATACATACATGTATGTGCACGGATACAGTTTTTAAGTTGTATAGATTATTCAAGTTGATATGGAAATTGATATCAAGAGTTTGCTAAGAGAAGGCAATCTTTGAAACAATGCAAAAACATTGAGTACAATTTGAGCAAATCTGGCCATTTCAAAGCTGTGAGCTCAGTCGGTTCCTTGAAACTCATCTCTAGATCTTATATACAGAATTGCATTTTTAATTTTACAGAATTTAATTTCTTGCTTTAATTACTCTGCCTTGCTCAGGTTATGAAAGTAACCTGATGAGTTATTTTTATTTATAGGGCTTCCATTCAATATGCTTATAATTATATTTCAGTGCATTAGAAATTTGCAATCATCTAATTCCATGCCTTTAAGGGTTTTTTTTTTTTCTTTTAAATTAGGCTTTTGCTAAAGGTTAAAGGACTGCTTTTAAAGCTAAAATACTATTTGTTAAGATGGTCGATAAGGAAATTTTCGCCTGCATATTACAAAATCGTTACGAATGGATGGAGCTGTAATTTTTATTCAGCAAAGCCATTCAGTTTCAAAATCATTAAACATGTATTGAGTACCATCTGCATGCCACTGTTTTTCATATGATATCTCTGGTTGGGGCTCAGGAATGTACAGGTCTGATGTCATTAAGATAGAAGAAAGCCTGCTCTTCCTTAGCTGCCACTGTGATGAGTCCTGACTGTAGCAGGTTGCATAGAGACACTTTCAGATGCTTGCATTTGGCAGCCTCACTCCGGTCCCTCCCCTGGGTACATCCTTGAGACAGCTGTACTGACCTTATTTCGATGTCTTCAAATGCCTTGATCTCATTGGCTCCTGGTATTCTCCCAGGCTGGTTATTTTGTCCATATTGATCCCATCCCCATCCCTACATTGCCATCTTTCCAAGTCATCTTCCAGGCCCTAAATATCATCTCGTGTACTTAATGATGCCCAACAAGCATTTTTAAAGCACGCTGCCTGGTCTCATTGAACTAGGAAGTGTAATTTTGCTGTAAACTTCTTAACACCCCTTCCAGCTCTCTCACACTAGACAGCTGTTAGCTCATCTTTTTTTTTTTTTTTTTTGCACCCGCCTTCTCTACAAGGTATTTAGCTCAGAGAAGGCAGGGCAATGTCTGTCCTACCTCCTCTTTTAAATTCTGTTGCTTGTCACCAAGACTCCCCTGTAATAGACACTCATAAACGTTTGGGTAAATAAAACATTTAGCAAATCAGACTCATCACAAATGACAAAGTAGTGCAATGAGGTATAGAACAGAGGCAAGACACGTGAATGGGGCAGAGTTCTCCACACTGTTAGCAGACAACCTTGCATGCCAGAGTATTAAATCTGCAGGGTGGAGACTGTCAGAACTCCTGGAGTGGCTGCGGTCTGACTGGCTCGGCCATTGGGCTCTTCAGAGAAGAAATTAACATTTTGCCCTTCTGAGCAGGTAGAGGCCATACCCCTTCAAAGAAGATGCATCAAATACGTTTCATGTTGAAGGAACGAGCCCAGCTAAGCATTAGCAGGCTGTAGCCTAGCTCCTGGCACAGCATGCCAGGGGCTGCTGAAGACACTCGTCTTGCTTGCTTTCTGCAGTTGGTCTGTCTGCCTGGAAGTCGTGCCAGTTAGTGAACGGAGAGCCTTTTTTTTTTTTTTTTTCCTAACGAAATCAAGAATTGCAGAGAGCCCTAAGGTCAGAAGTGACCCATGTGATGATGGAAACGTAGCAGCGAAAGATATATATGCGAATGAAGTAATTGCCAATTTGGCAACTATAATTTCCCAGTTGGTTTAAATGAGATTTTCCTTGCTCGCTTAATCAGCATGTGAACCAGAGCCCCTGCGGGGTTCCTGCCAGGCAGGAGCTGCTTGTAGGACCACACAGGGTTCTCTGCATCCTCAAACATCCCTTTCACCCCTGCTGTCCTCCAAGGCCTCATGGCAAGCACCGTCCTCTCTAATTTAGCTGTTTAGGTCAGTACTGTAAGAACAACAAACTTTAGCTTATAGATCGCCAGACTGACTTATTTGTAACAGACTTAGCAAAAGGTCTCTGAGGTATAGGGGTGAAAGGGAAAATAGCTAATGACTTGCTAGAATAATACTCAAATTAAATCATATGTCTAAGACTTAGTGTGAGACCGCATCAAGTAATGCCGAGATAAGCAAGGGCTGCAGGCATTAAGTTCCACACAGACTTCTTTAACTCAAAGAGCTCTTGAGTACGCCCCACCCCCACTACCTATGTTCCCACTTCCTTATGAAAATCCACTATTGATGCTTTCAGGAAGCAGAATTCCAGCGATGCCATTTGGGGCATGAAGCTAATGCAGTGGGTGAATAAACAAAAATATTAGCATCAATTCTGTCACTTAGAGCAGAACCAATTAGCAGGTGGCCCAGAGAACAGGAGAGGTGTGTTCAGGAGCCCAGCTTCCCAAGGTGCAGCAGAAATCACAGTCATCATGGCGAGCGACATGGGCTCCTGGACACGTTGGTAGTTATTTTCAAAAGTATGGCCACAACTCTTACTTTGATCTGAATCAGAGCTGAAGCTGGGTCATAATTTTTCCTCTGATCTGGGTTATCTTTAACACCCAGTTCCAAGCTACAACACTGACTAGAAACATATGGAAAACCAAATACTTTCTCATATACATTTTCTGATAGCAAAGAGGCTAGTTTATGCTTTGTGCTTATGAATAACAACTTAAAGAGGCTGACGGATGATTTGATCACCTTACCCAATTTATATAAATTCAGCGAAAGACAGATTTATGTGGCCACGTTAGAAAAGGCAAAGTTTTGAGCCCTGTACATATGCTTTGCGCGGACCCCAGATTTCTCAACTCAGGAAGTATGTTGGACTAATTTCCCCCCCTCTGGGTGGGAAATGGAAAGAACCAAATGGAAGGACTCAGTGCAAACCATGGGGATTAATGAGCAGAGACAGGCTTCAAAGTAATTCTTCTTACCAGAATCCCAAAATGATACATCTACATCAATTAAAGCAGTGTGATGCAGGGCAGAGATAGAGCTGTCAAGCAATTTTCATTCTCAAAGAGACTCAGAGGTGATGCAAATAATACATCATAAAGGAATAGATGATTCTAAAGATTATCAAGCTAATTAGCTATCAAGGCCATTGAAACGAATTCAAACGGGGACTGGGTCTGAAGATTCCCTGAGCACAAAGAACCAGCTGGCCTTCATAAGTGACCTTAACCTTGCTTGATTTATAAACATGCAGCCACTTATCTTGGCTATTTCTCACAACTGTCTGTTTCTTTTAGTTGGTCATGTTGCTGGGACAGAATTTCTGAGACAGGGTAATTTGTTAAGAACAGGGTATCTTGTTCCTCATGGTTGTGGGCCTAGGATATCCAAGATGGAGGCACAGGCTTATATGGATTGGTAAGGGCTTTTTTTTGGCTGTGCTTCTAAGCAGGAGGAGATGATGGGATAAACTCTGTCTCTCAGTGTGCGTGTGTGCGCATACGCATGTACCTGCTAGTGTCTTTGCAGGGAGATGAACCACTAAGGTAAGCCCTTCTTTTTTTTTTTTTTTGGTTTTGGTTTTTCAAGACAGGGTTTCTTGTGTAGCCCAGGCTGTCCTTGGAGCTCATTCTGTAGATCAGGCTGGCCTCGAACTCAGAAATCCGCCTGCCTCTGCCTCCGAAGTGCTGGGATCAAAGGCGTGTGCCACCACTGCCCAGCAAGGCAAGCCCTTCTTATAAGTCCTCCATTGAGTCCCACCTCTCAGCACTATTTCTAGCATATGAGTTCAGATGGTAGCTTAGGTGTGGCCAATCAGAAGGAGAACAGAACTCAAATGCACTCAATGAACTCAATGAACTCAATTGGAAGCAGCCCATACACTTGTATGGAGTTCCCTGCAGACAGATCAAAAGAGACATTTCAGTTGAAGAATTGTAACCGTTTGTATGTCTGTCTTGATCCTATGTAAACTCCCTTCCACTTCTGTGGACTTGGAACTTGAGTCCCTTCTGATTGAGGGCTGGCTCAGTGAACTGCTTTGTGTTTTGTGGCTCAGCTTATCTTTTAAATAAAACATACCCAGAGCTGGAGAGATGGCTCAGTGGCTAAGCACACTCACTGCCACCTGTAGCTCCCACTCTCGGAGTCTGCTGCCCTCTTCTGGCCTCCTAGAACACTTGCAGGCATGCGGACATATACTTGAAGCACACACTTGCACATAAATTTAAAAAATGAGAGTAAAATATTTCAATAAAAAACCACACTCTTAGAATTTTTATCCATCAACATGTCAAGGGAATTTTTAAGCTGTTTTAAAGTCTGTGTTTACATCACAGATGTCACAAAAACATTCTATCCATATATTAAACTGAATAGATAAGGAAAAATTAATTTTTAAGAAACAAATTTACTATACACTGGCTGGAGGCATTGTGGAAACGTGAGATCAAATGACAGCCAAAGAGAAAGATTCATAGCTAGGACAGTAGTATTTAAAATATTAAAGAATATATGTCATACAAACTCTTGAGAAAGAACATTAAAAACAAAAGGATATGGGATAGATATATTTAAAAGAAATGAAATATTGACATTTAATAAATTTGAGAGATGATAAATTCATCATTAATTATAAAAAATAATTCAAACGCAGCTGTAGGGACCGTGGATGTAGCACAGTTAATAGCTGCTTACCTGACATCCATGAAGCCCTGGGTTTGATCTTTAGCACCATATAAAACCAAATATGGTGGTACATGACTGTAATTCCAGTACTCAAGATATGGAGGCAGGAAGGACAGGAATTCGAGCTTAACTTCAGCTACATAGAGTTCAAGGCCAGTTTGAGCTACTAGAGATCTGGTCTCAAAATAACAGCAGCAAAACCAAAAGAAAGCAAAAAATCAAACCAAACCAACCAAACAATCATAGGTCAGTGGCTTCGATTGAGCACCCAGTATCTCTCTACTGGGCAACAGGAAATAGGAGGAGACTTATTAATGCCTACATCTCACTCTTGTCTTCTCTGGAGCTTAGTCGTATCCTTCTGTGGATGGCTATGCCTCCTGTCAGCTGTTACTCTCTTTTTAGCAGCTTCTCCTGGTTACAGAAAACCATTGAGTCTTTCCCCATTATCTGGAGTTTCCTCATATCATTAGCTGAGTGCACCACACAGTGACCTCTTTCTGTGCTTAGGGCCTCTCCATATCTTGAACTCTGAGTCCTTAGTAACCCTATTGAATACAACATGGGTTTCCTGCTAGACCTTATCCAGCAAAAGGAAAGAATTAAAAAAAAAAAAAAATAAGCCTTTGCCACAGGATCTTGACATCACCCAATGGAAACGATATGTTAACTGTACCTGAAACAGAAGAGAATATTACCATTTTCGTGTAAGATTTTTTTCACTAATGCTGCAAAACAAACAGAAATACACTTCCAAGTCACTGAACTTCGTAACACCGATAGAAAGGAGTTTGTTCAGCTGGGAACTTTCTGAAAACACTTTAATGCCATGCATGACAACTAACTAGAAAAATGTTAAGTCAACCTAAAGCAATTGAAAATTCCCCTGGAAGAAGCATGGGAAAAGGGAAGAGAAGGAATTGAGGGGAGGTTTTGGTGTAGATTTCCCTGATGGATTAGAGTTTAGTTATAATTAGTTTCCATTGTTACCAGAGACACAAGCTTGAAACATAGTTATCATCTGGACATCTTGATATTTTTGTTTGAGGAGCTATGGAAGTTGAGATCATATGTGCTTTAGAGAGTGAGAGTCAGGGATGAAGGAGGCAAATATTTTATGTTTCCCAGGATAGGCTATACCTGCTGCTTGGAATTTCTTTCAATTGCTATGCAAATACTGTTCAAAAACAACTCACAGGGGATGGGGGGAATTATTTATTTGGCTTATACTTCCAGGTGATAGTTCATCATTGAGAAATGTCAGGGTAGGAACTCAAGGCTGGAACTGTAACCATAGGGGATGCTTCTTGCTGGCTTCATCCCTGGCTTGTTTAGCTAGCTCTCTTACATGGCCCAGGACCACCTGTCCAGGGAATGGTGTTGCCTACAATGGTTGGGCCTTCCTACATCAACTGACAATCAAAGCAACCCTCTCTCTGGGTCATGCTTATAGACCAATCTGATCAATGCAGTCCTTCAATAGAGACTTCCTTCTCAGGTAATCCTAGACTGTGACAAATTGATAGTCACAGCTAATTATGACATCTGCATATTTCCTAAAAATCAAAATATCCATATTTGACAATCATTGTTGCAGCTATTACACTGAGGTCAATAAGGCTGATTAATTTGTCTAGGATTTTTAGTTTAGCCAGAGTTACATACTTTATTGCCCAAGGTAACCTTATTAATTTAAGATATTAAAAGATATTTGCATAGGTTCATTCTTTCAACTCATTCACTCATCACTGTAATCCATGGGCAACTGTTAAAGTCTTATTAGAAATCATGCCAGTTAATAAAGTAAATATTAATGATGAAATATTTCAGCATATGTTACTATAGTAACACCTTGGTCAATTTTGCATTGCTATAACAAATTACCGGAAGAAGATTATTTCTACAAAAAAAAAAAAAGGAGTTTTGTTTAGCTCATGATTTTGGAGGTTCAAGGGTCTCACACTAAAGGCTCAGCTCTGGTAGAGGCCCCTTTGGTCCTATCAAATCATGGTTATGTGTGTATGAAAAGGAGGAGTCTTATGGTGAGACAGGAAGCCATAGAGACTAAGATCTCCCAGGTCCTTCTGAGGGCACACCCCCGATTGACCTCAAGGCAAAAATATTTTAGTTTTTAAAAAATTGAATTGTGTATATATGTCTGTATATATATGCGGCTGAGTTTATATCTGGATGTACAGATACCCAAGGAGGACAGAAGAGGGTGTCAGACCCCCTGGAGCTGGAATTACAGGTTATAGTAAACTGCCTGCTATGGAGGAAGTAACTGAAACTTGGGTCCTAGACATATATTACATATGCTATTAATTGCTGAGCCAATTCTTCAGGATTCTGGGCACCATCTCTTTAAAGTTAATTCTATTTGACACTCTCAAACTGGGGACCAGGCCTCTGACATGAGACCTGTCGGGGATCAAACCACCTCCTATAGCAAATATGAAGAGACTTGTCACTTAAATCTAGTGGGCAAAATTAATAATCTCTTTTATCGTCAGGATAAAAACCAAGCAAAACTGCCAAATAAAAACTTTTACAAGTGTTTCTCACAGGCTAGTTAAATGAACATTAAATAAAACTTAAATAAAATGGAATATTAAGAATTTATTTACATAATCTATGTTTAAGTGGTAATTAATATGGATATCTCATTCTTCATAAAATTATGTTAAATAATCATTTTGTTCTCAGAGAATATACCACCTGCTGCTACCACCCTTAAATGCTCATTTATAACACTAAAAGACAGACATTTGCCTGTGGTGAGAAACCCAATCTGCTAATTACTACCATTAATTTGGATAGAGGCTTTGCCTTTGTAAATATGAAATACTAGCAAATGAGATGACAGTGCATTTGAAATCTAAAAGATAAAAGACATTATGTTTTAATTTAATAAGCCTACGCATTAGAATGTCTACTTATACATATGTTAGAATATATACATGCTAGCATTGTTTCTTTCTATATATGTTTATGCAGACACATTCTCCCTCCCATAAACTATATTCCTTTTGGGTGTTTTTAAGATTTAAAATGATTGTATTTAACTTAATGATAGAGTTCTAATTCAAGTTTAAAATTAAAAATTCTTTTAAAACTTAAATCCTTTCAAGACTTTTAAAATACTATGGGTGCCTGCAGAAGCCAGAAGAGTAGATCCCTGGAGGTGGAGTGCTGGTGTTTGTGAGCTTCTTAATGTGAATACTGGCAACTGAACCTAGGTCCTCTGTTAGACCAGTATGCACGCTTAACCACTGAGCCATCTCTCTAGCCCCATCTTTAATCTTCTGGTATGTCAAAGACTTCACAACAGGAAGTTCTGGCCCACATTTGTGTCTAGTTTCTACAAACTCTTGTCGATTAAATTCTTGGAAAAACTTCATTATGTGTCTCCATTCCTTAGCTTCCCCCCGGTGAAGCATTTTAATGTATCCTTGGTGTTTAATGATTCAGCCTTTTAAGCATAGCTATGCACTGGCAGGATAACTCAGTAGGTAAAGGAAATTGTTGCCAAGCCTGGTTACCTGAGTTCAATCCCCAAAACCCACATGGCAGAGAAAGAGAGAGCCAACCTACACAAGTTGTTTTTTGGTAAAAGAGCACATTTCTTTGAAGTGTCTCTACTACTGAGAGGTTGTCTTAGTAGCCCACCAGCTATCTCCCTCTGACAGACAGCACGCTGGTGGCAACGAACTCCTTCAACTCTGAAGGTCACACACTCACAGAAGTTGATGAGCTTACCTAGCCGAGGGGGCAGCAACTTAGTCCTAAACCTTTCAAATTAATGTTAATTAGTAGAAACTAAGGGGGAGGGTGATCTTTGGCACACCCGCAGTGTTAAGATTGTGCAAATATCACTGACCCTGTCTCGCTCCCTAACTACATGGGTAGTTTGTATTAGACACATCATGAAGATTTATGGTCAAAAATTGTGTAGCAAAAACTTGAGAAGGAGACTCTAATATGTCAGTATTTATTCACATAAAAGTAACGAAAATGATACTTCTCCATAATTCTAAAATGAGAATAAAGTAATTCACTTATATTAATCCATACAAAGAATCTATAGTAATTCTGAAACCTTTGAGATGGGTTACCTATACAGTCAACTATGACCAAGTTTGATGATCTGAGTTCAATCCCTGGGATCCACATGGTAGGGAAAGTCAACCCTTGTAAGTTGTCCTCTTATTTCATACACACAGACTCTATCTATCTGCCTGTTTGTCTGTCTATCTATCTGTCTATCTATCTATCTATCTATCTATCTATCTATCTATCTATCTATCTACCTATCTATCTACTTAGCATCTATCTAATCTATCTACCTACCTATCATCTATCTATACATATATATGTATGTATATCATTAAAAATAATTTATACTTTAAGGAAAATATATGGATTTTAGAGACATAATCTCATGTAGCCCAGAGTGGGATCCAACTTACTTTATAGTTAAAGATAGCCTTATTCCTGCCTTTATTCCCCTAAGTCCTAGGAGCACAGATATGCACTACCATACTGAATTTATAGTAGACATCTTTTGAATCAAAGTCAAATCTTAGTTAATAGGTTCCATTTTAGTTCCTTTGCTTTTTAATGATATTGCACATTTACTATGATGGTGGTGGTAGTGGTGGGAGTCATGATGGTGATGGTGGGATGATGATGATGATGATGATGATGATGATGATGGATTGTGGAGTCAAGGCTCTCTCATATTGTAGCCCAGGCTGATTAGGAACTCACTGTGTAACCCAGACTGACCTTGAATTTCTGACGATTCTACTTCAGTCTCCCAAGTACTGGGATTATAGAAGTGAACCATCTCACTTGACCCATTCTTTAATATTCTCCAAGACTGCCATAGATTCATTTATTTCCAAGATATTTGCCATAAGAAAAGAAAACAAAGGGAATCCCACATACCCAGGGCGATTTTCTATGGCCTTACCAAACCTGCTGTAGCCAGGAAAAGGAAACACAATCCCAGCTACATTCTGCCAACTAAAGTGGGTTGTACGAATACAACCCAACTTACTCAGACAAGACATGTAAACCCTCACCTTTAGAAGAATGCAGAGACAAGTGTGTGTGCTCAGCTAAAGCCTGTAAGACTTCACCACTGGACGAGTGCTACAGTCCAGTTTGCAAAGGAGATGAAATGTAGAAATTGAGTTAGGCTGCCTTTGTTTATCAACATTTCTGAAAATTCAGACTTTATAGTTATTGTTTTATCAAGGATGGGTAATATTTAAAATCTGTATTATATGTAATTGTCATAAAGCACTTATTATTTTTGTTCAGTCTCAGGATCAGAAATTCCAGTTTCAGTTATTTCCAGGTAAGGCTAACCCGTTAATATGTTTTAAAGTCTGGACACATAGATAAGTCTGAGAACCGGGACATGACGTTAGCTACTTTTGTCTCTCTGTGTTGAGATGATCTGCTACACTCAGCGGTGTCACCCATCTGACCTTCATAGTTGTTCCATCTTAAACATTTTCTCCCTGCATTTGGTACAACTAATATCAAACCCACTCTCTGGGTCTCGACCTCATGTTGCCTGTTTAAGCAGGCAGAGTTGGACTTTGCATTAAGTTTAATTAATTCTGGCCATGCCTAGAATTCATTGGTGATATTACCAACAAGGACAAGCAAGGATGCTCCTGGGAAGCTCCCAGTGACTGTGAGAGGGTCCACACCACACTGTGTCCTCCATATCTAGGTGCTTAGATCTCAGAGAACCTGTTATTTACTGATGGACTGAATGACTAAGGATCCTCCAAGAATAGGTGACAATCGTTCATTAAGTGACCTTTGCTGTCTTCCTGCCTGATGAAGACTAGCCCCAAGGTGTTCTGGTCTCAGTCTCCAAAACCATATCATACCTGAGATGCTCCCTGCCATCCAGACTGTTAGAAGAGATTCTTCTGCTCCAGTTAGGGAGGCAGAGGAACCCAGAGTTTGTCTTCCCGATGAAGAATTTCAAAAGATGTATTAGTGGTAAGTCAGAGAATGCTCAGCCAAGCTTCCAGGTAGCCACACTTGTTATCTTCTGAGGTCTTTTTTCAGGATGCTCAATTATTTTGATTTAAATGTAAGAACTATTCTGGAAACTTCTGTGATCACCTCTGTTGTTTTGCAAGTTCTAAAGGCTGCATGTTCTTTCGAATATCTTTGAGATTATGCCACAGTTATATATTAGGTACTTAGAGAGTCATGTTCTATCAATAACTTCTTAAACTCTTGCCAAGGTAAAGTAGGCATTAGAATATATATATAGTCTCTTTCTCTCTCTCTCTCTCTATATATATATGATATATATATATATATATATATATATATATACACACACACACATATATATAAATAAATATAATATATATGTCACATATATATCATATATATGATAATTTCAAGCAACATACACATGTTCATGTAATATATATATATATATATATATTATATACATATACACACATACATACTTTTATTTATTGTTATTTATTGCTAGTGTGTGTATGTGTTTGATGCATGTATGTGAATACCCATGCGGATGTCAGAGGACAACCTTATAAAGTTGGTTCTCTCCCTTCCTCTATCTGGATTCTGGGTAGTGAATTCAAGTTGCCAAGCTTTTGTGGCAAATGCCTCACCTACTGAGCAATCTCGTCCACCCCTTATAAGTCTCCCTAACACCAAGCTTATAAAATACCTTTATTCAAAGGCAGCACAATCGAAGCTAAAAATAAACCAAGTAACAAAATCACTTTAATAATCAAATAGCATTATTTCCTGTGATCCAAATGCATCCAACTGTCAGAGTATAATTTCCCTTCTCTTCCTTTCCCTCAATCCGTGTGGTAAAAACTTTGCTCAGCTCCTCAGGCATCATGACTCAAAAGTTTTCTTCTAGTATTTTCTTCCATCACTTTTTTGTGTACAAAGCGCTCGAACACAGCCTATGAACTGCATATCCCAAGGTGACTTGTGAACTTCTTCACAGAACATATGCATTGAAGTCCTTCTTACTGGGTGCTTGCAAGACAGCCTGCTGCTCCTCTAGAAACCAAGATTGTATTCTTACCATGGTCAAGCTTAAAATCTCCGTCAAGAGAACCACGGAAGGATTGGAGAGATGGCTCAGTGGTTAAGCGATGATCCTCTTAATTCCCTACAGAAGACCTGAGTTCAGTTTCCAGTTTAAAACAGCCAGTAACTCCAGCTCCAGGGGATCCAATGCCCCCTTCTGACCTCCATGCACAGTTGTACTTACACACACATACACCCACCCACACAGGTACATGATTATTTTAATTAAAAACAAAAATCTTAAAAATCATTGCTAATAATATTTGAGAAGAAAAAAGATCCACAGAACATCTGGACATTATATTTTTATTTTCATAAAAAAATTTTCCCATAGTCTTCAGGCTTAAGAAAGCCAAGCCTGATCCCATTCTGCTCATTAGGCACACACGTGTATATGCGTGTGTATGTGTGTGTGTGTGTGTGTGTGTATGTGTGTGTGTGTGTATGTGCATGCATGTGTGTGTCCTCTCCCTGGCTCAGTCAAGCGATACCATGTAAGAAATTTCATGACGCCTTTTTCCACTCTGACCTATAGTATAGCACTAGTCCCATTTGTGATGAATTTTATCCTATAGAAAGAGCTTCTTGTAAGTGCTGGCATTTTATTCTCTTTAAAAAAAACAAGCAAAACCAAAAAACAAAAAACAAAAGAAAAAGTAAACTGGATATTGTTTTGTGTTTATTCTTCCAAAGAGAGGAAGGAGGCACGAGTAGGAATCCTGACAGTTCTCTGAACATTCCATTCTTGCATCTCGAGTTGGCTATTAGAGACGTACTTGGCAAGGATGACTTTTCCATTTTCCAGCCAAGTAAGCCAGATAGTGTTTCCAGTTAAATCCCAAAGACCACAGTCTTCAGAGAAAAAAAAAAGCACACCCAATGTTTGGGGACACTTTTGCTATAGGGAAGCTGGTTTAAAGCCCCAGAAATTCTTGTTTGGTAGATACAGGTAAGGTACTAATATTTAACCCATATTGCCTGGGTCTTCTAACTTCCTACGCACAGTAGGGCAGTCTTCAATGAGAAGTTGGTCATAAAAGATAGACCTGCCTCTATGCACAAATGAAGGCCACAACTTTTCTTTTATCTTTTTCAAGACAAAGTTTCTCTGTGTAGCCTTGGCAATTCTGGAACTATCTCTGTACACCACGCTGGCTTTGAACTCACTTGAGATCCACCTATCTCTGCCTCTGGAGTGCTAGGATTAAAGGTGTGTATACACCACCGCCTGGCATCAGAACTTTTCTTATCTAGAAAAGTTTGTCAGAATCGCTGGCTCTAGTCTATTCTCCCCTCCTGTGCTAAATACTCGGATCTATTAGTAACTTTGCTTCATACAGCTTTTTGTAAAAACATCTCTCTTGCCAAGGGGAAGCATTTTGAGATCAAAACACTTTGAGAGACAGAAGTTTCTCCTTCTGCCCTGTTTTGTAGAGATTTCTACTCCTTTATGCTTTCCATTAATATTCTATATTACGGTACACAAACATTAGTGTGGATCAGAATTTCTAAGTTAATATACATTTTAAAGCCATTAGAAAAAGCACAGACTGTGTGGTTGCTCTTTTTATGACAATAGAGATTGAAGGCAGCTATTTTCAAGAGTGCTAATGTACTTCAAACAATGATGTAATAGCCAACGTACATAACCTTTTAAAACCTGGTAATACAGAAGACATTTGGATTTACTGTGGAAATACATCTCAGTTTTATTTTCTGCCAAAAAGGGAGAAAAATACGGGGAGGCATGTGGAGTTTTGTTATTTTTTTTTCTCCATTTGTTAGCTAAAGGTTATGGCCCATAAATAAATCTACTCACTACGTAGTATACCAGAGCAAGCAGGGAGGCAAAAAAGATTCAAGTTACGTCTAAGGCATGGTGACTTTGTGAAGGCATTGAATGGAGGAGAGTTCATTAGATTCTTCTCCTCTAAGAGTGATGTTGGAGACATAGTTGTGTGATTTGTTGTCCCAACCAGATATGGTGGGGTGGGTACCAATCAGTGGGTTACAGTAAGAAAAAAAAAATGGGATTTTAAGCTTGTGTTCACTGTTGTATCCATTTCAGTTTAAAGGTGTATTTGCTTTATAAGCACCATGTGAGAGAAGCAGAGCACAGAAACTGACAGTATTTATTAGTATTTATTTAACACACATTTAAGAACACACATACTTTTTCTCCTACGTATTTTAAATTTGTTAAACCAGACATTAATAGTAATGTCCTGCCTTAATATGGCTGGAGATGCCTTATTGAGCCTGTATTTCAGATTACAATGAAATGAGAGTTAAGTTCAATTAGGAATACCAACAGTTAGGAAAGGCAGAAGTCAAAAATCCTATTATTTCTTATCACCCACACGTTCACAGAGGTGAACCCTATAGAATTCCACGAATGACTGAATACGATTTAAGAAAAAAATTATTTGGGAGAATGGGGATCCTGAGACAATTTCAACCATTTAGACATTAATTGACTCATGGCATAATCTGAATTAAAGCATCACATACAGAATAAGGAAAAAAATCAAAGTTTGACAGTGAATAATGAAACATAAATTAGGGATCTCATAGAACAAGTAAGTTATGTATTCTCCATCTGGTAACGTGGAGTTTTGAAGGTTAAGAGTTTAGCCTGACTTCGGGGGTTCCTGGTCCTTCAGTCAAGGAGGTGATTGGTGACTAGTAACTCATATGGCAAACTGCGTTTCCTATGTTTTGACATTTACTCAATTACACCATTTTGTTTTTTTAAATGTGGGTGACAGTAATTCCTCTTACTTGTGGTTTTGATTTGGATGATTTCAGTTATCCAATGCAAACCATTGTCTGGAAATATTAAACAAACAAACAAACCAAAAAACCACCTCCAGAAATAAATGTTCATAAGTTTAAAATGACTTTTATTGTAGCACATTGTTATAATGACCATATCCAATTGTGAGGTAATGTTATTGCTTTCTTATACCTAATATGTGATCAAACGTTATCACAGGTGAGTATAAAGAGAAAAAAAAAAAAACCAAACCAGAATGTATAACATTAGTGTTTTCTATAGTTCTGGGCGTATCCCGGGGAATCTTAGGATGTATCTCTTAAAATAAGGGGAATAACTGTACAATATTTCTCATTATTTTGACTTTATAAACCATGAGTCAATAACATGTGTGACATTTAACTCTCAACATATATTTGTTATTTCAAAAGAATAATTTTTAAAAGATAATTAAAGATCACTCATACAGTTATAGAGAAATCATATTTAACTATCTACTCTATTAATGAGTAGAAAAGCACACTATTCAAGTTGAGCCCCCAAAGACCTCAAGAGATGGTATCTCTCTAAACATAGAAGGGGAGAATAGTGGCTTAGGGTAGTGTTAAAAAGTTGCCAATATTCCACAGGGCAGCACAAACCTGATTTTAGGGCTTGTCTTTGTACAAGCTAGAAATAACTGGCAGATTTAACAGACAGAAGCTTGCAAGTTGATATCAAGCCACACAGAGTCTGGACGTGGATAAAGACTGTGTGTAAATATACATTTCCCTTTAGAATTTACAGTTGCTTTGTGAAGGATTGTTGCTATTTCAATATGATAATAAAGTGGCACAAAGCCATCCCGGGTCCTCATTCCCAAGTTTTAAATCGTAGTTTATTGTGAGGAAAGTTGGCTCTAGAGAAGCTTTAAAAAGAAAATTTAAATCCCGAGCGAAAAGCTTCACAAATGGTGGATACACTTAGGGATGTGTGTTAACTCCTTTGTCTGTGGCAGGAAATCCCCTTCACTGAGAGATAACTGTCAGCTACTTGTGTTACCTGGACTGTAAAAGAGCTGAGCCTTTGGAGGTACACACATGCTCTAAGGTATCAAAGTTTAGGCAACTATATCAGTTAAACAGGAAAATCGAGATCTTGGAGGGAACTCACTTCTCTGGGCTAGTTAAATTTACTTTGCTTGCAAATAAGCATCATGAAGAGACGAAACAGCAGATCCCTGGTTGTTTTGTGTGTGTGTATGTGTGTGAGTGTTTAGTGATATCTTAGGAATTTTCATTTTCAACTTCAATTGCCTTAATTTGAAAATTTTGTTCACTGGGACATGCCATGCTACTTTGACTTATGCCTAAGCACCGAAATCATCTCAGGTCTTTACCTTCTCCATCCGTTTAAGAATATTTAGAATATCAGGTACTTTTCTTTGTCAACATGTGACAAAATGGCTGACAAAAAGCAACCGAATGACAGAAGGGATTATTTTTGCCTCCTAACTCAGAGGAAATGTAGCTCCCTGCTGCTGTGGCAGAAGTGTCATGATCTTGCAGTCCCCAGGAAAGAGAGAATGTAATCCTTCCTCAGTTCAGGGTTCAGTTTGCTACCTAAGCTCATGGGACAGTGTGTCCTGCATTCAGTTCTCTTTGGAAAGGTTCCCTCCCCCCAACATGCACAGAAGTATATCATCTAGGTCATTCTAAATCAAGTCATATTGACAATAAGAATTAACCATCTCAAGTCATCCCTGGTCAACTTGACATTGGAGTGTGGCATGTTCAAGCCATAGGTTTCATTCCCAGTCCAAACATCCACAGCATCTCATGATGCAAACTGCATTCAGTTCCATCAGCAAGAGCCACGCCCCCACCCCCACTCCCAGCAGCATCGGCATCCTTCGAAACTCTAATGTCTTTTCTGAATGCCAAAGCAAGCTCTTAATGGTGAGCTCCTACAAGATAATAAATCTCAAATCCAATCTACATCCTTCCAATATATATTGGCACAGGATAGATATTCCCATTCCAAAAAGGAAAGCATAGAAAGGAAAGACGAGGGCAAAAGACAGTCTGGCTGTCTTGAGCATGCAATCTCTCTTTTGGGTTGACCCTATTCCTGCAGATTTTCTTGGAAGATGTACCATGGTATTGTCCTCTCCAGAACCTTGGGGTCTTCATGACAATGTAAGCTTTATCTGTACAGCTTCACACAGAGCCTTTGTCTCCAAGGCACCTTTCCCATTGTCTCAGTGCAAAGAGAGGATCTATTCTTGTGCTAAGCTCTTTAACGGTTACAAATACTTTGTCTGGACCTCCTTGTCTGGACTTGAAGCTTTCTTATGCCCCCTTTCCTGACCAAACTCCATGCTTTGCATGCTCTTCTGCTCTGCCCAGTGCTCTCTTTCACTGTGAACCTGAGCATTAACCATGACGTAGTCTGAATGCTAGTCTGCCTTTTAAAATTTTCATCTTCTAAATAACTCTTGCCAATTATCCAATTCATGTTATCAGACATGGGAAGACTAAAGGCAGATTTTTTTTTCCTCCCCAGAATGTGACATCAGTGGCTTCTGTAGTCCAATTCCAGACAATGTCTTTGCTCCCTCTATTAACCTCATGATCCTGAACTTACTGTTCACATTTCCACCAAAATGTGCTCTTCCAAAGTCCCATGAGAATCATCTATTAGGTTCTGTTTAAAGCACTCTAGGCTTTCTCTAGCCCACAGCTTGAATTCCTTCTGAAAATAAGCACCAGAGGCATCCAGGCTTCATGGCCTTGCTTTCTGCTGATTTTCTATATTGGCCATTCTTAATGTTGCTGTGATTAAATACCCTGGGGGTTAATTAGGGGGAAGAAGTATGTATTTGGGCTCACAGTTCAGAGGAATACAGTCTATCATGATGGTGAATACCTTGGTCTAGGGAGTTGGGTTAGGGTTAGGGTTAGGAGGTAGAAAACAGATAATGGTGGCACTAATCGGACCTGTTCCTTTCCTCCTTCTCCTTCTTGTTCATTGCATGACCCCAGCCTATGTGATGGTGCTGGCTATATTCAGGGTGAATCTCTTCTCTTTAGTTACTCCTCCTTGTCAATGCCCTCACAGACATACACACAGCAGTGTGTTTTTAAAGGGATTCTAAATCCAATCAAGTTAACATTGGAGATTAACACTTGTCAAGCAAACACATCACTTTTAAGTTTAGTTATTGATTATATGCTACTGTTCAACTTCTTCAGTGTAATAAAAACTTTAGGGTGATAGCAACGTTGCTTTAACCCAGTCTGTTTCCATATGCTGTTTCCCAAGGCACCCTGGTATGTATCACCTCTAATATCTACCTAGATAAAGACAGAGCTGTTGATGCAAGCAGTGTTAATATTATTCTTAGTGTTAGAATTGAAATGCTTGAGAGAAATCAAACAGTTGAAGGAAGGTACATGTTCTTCCTGCCTCTTTTAAAATTATGCACATGTTCTATTGAACTAAGATATTATGCACATTATAAAAACAACACACTTGAAATGATAGATGTGAACTGAAAATCAATCAACCCTACTTGATTTTCTTGTTCCCTGTCCATTCCTGACCAGAGTGGACAGATTTCCCTTAGGAGATTATAAATAAACTGTCATCAATGTTATATTTCTAAAAGAGATATTGACAAGGCTATTTTCCTACTTGATTAGAATTCTTTTTCATTATTGAGGATTGAGCCTAGTACATACTAGGTAAGCTCTCTACCAACGAACAGTATGCTACCTGAGATCTTTAAGTACACTCTAAGAACCAAATCTTCAGATGAAATATTTTTTGCTTGGAAAATATCTTTTTCTTGCCTTTCTCTATCATTTATCATTAATTAATAATAATTAAACATCTCTCTCAAGATGGTACTTGTTTCCTTATGGCTCTTTCCTATCCTTTGTAGCTGGCTCTTCTATTCACTAAGCCTGTAGTAATTATGACTATCTCCATAGAATGAGATAGTTGACATCACAGTAGAAATATAGACCCTGCCCAAATCGTCTTTGTTTTCTTGATAGTACTTTATTAGTGATGGACTTTCAGTAATGAGCTATGGAATAAATACGTTCTTTGTCACTAAAAAGGACAGGCCTGTATTAATTCCCATCCAAACAAAATATGAGATTAAATCCCAGACATTGCCTTTTATGGTGTTTTTGAAGACTCTGATTGGTTTGCTGTATTCTTCTGCCTGAGGTGGTGACTCGCAGAGATTTATCATGTTGCCAGCAGGTGGGTTTCTACAAATGGGTCAAGGTATTATGGAGGGAAAAGTTCACACAAGTTGCAGTTATTTTCTGCAGGAAATATAATTGAAACTCGGCCTCATACTGAAGCCAAATTCTTTCTCGCTATTGCAGCAGTTGAAAACGTTGTGTTTGGAGTCATTGAGTGATTCTTAAAGAGCTTTCTCCTATCCCTGCTTACATAAAAACAGCAACCACAACCTCTCTGCTTTCTTAATGGTTTAAACTTTAGCTTAGACTTTCTAATACCCCATCATGCTTGCACATCTTGATAAATATTTAATGCTAATGGAACACAGGAATTTATTTTGAATGTAAGTATGAGAGAAATCTTTACAAAATAGAGAGAGGTAAAATGTAAGTTTCTAGAACTATTTTATTTCTAATAATCTCTACTGCCAATGAAACCTGCTTTTAGAATTCTTTATGATGTGAAATTACCAGATTCATGTTTTGCATGGGAAGTGTCAAACTACAGTAGGTGCCTACATCTGAGAAACACCTGTTCAGGCTTAGAAGGGGATTTGGTTCCATTTGTGTCTGTGGCTGAACGTCTAACTCAATTCACATATGGGATTTCTTTTTCCTGCAAAGTTGGTGAAGATTAGACACAGGTTAGCCCTTTGGCAATTCTCTAAATATAAGCTAACAACTTTTATAATGTCAAAATTGCCCTGGTAATACTTCCTAAAAGATCAGACATTTATTTGTTCCTTAAAGAACATTGCCTTGTGGCCCCTTTTTTACCTGGCTTCTGAAACAGGGCCCTATCAGATGCCAACGTACAATTCTAGAAGTTAACTGGGAATCAGAAAATCATGAATAATTTTGCAAATGTGGGAAGCATGAAACAAAATCCACTGTAAAGGAAAATTTGACCAAACTAAGAGCAAGGCATGATGTCATCATTCAAGAGTGGCTGATCACCAAAACCCTCAATCCTAACTACGCTGCCTCATCAAAAAGGTAATAAGGAAGCTGGGGAGATGACTCTAGGGGGTGAGGAATCGCCTGGTGTGCAAGCAGGAGGACCTGAATTTGCTCCCCTACTCTCACATGAAAGCTGAGCATAGTGGCATTTACCTGTAACCCCAGAGATGAGGAAGGAGGTGGAAATAATATCCCTGGGACTTGCTGGCTAGATCCTCTAGTCAAATCAGCAAGCTCAAGGTTCAGTGAGAGACTTTGTATCACGTGGAGCGTGATCAAAGGCACCCAGCATTGACCTCTGGCCTCCAATGCATATGTACCTGCGCATTTCTCCTGTACACATATGCAAGACCACACACTCGGAGACCCATTTCACAAATGTCTGTGCCTTCCAAGAATCACTAAGGGGGCCCTAACACACATGAATTGCATGACTTCCAATGGTGTCATATTGTCCTATGGGGATTGAAGTGGAAATAAACTGGGTACTTGAACTAACAAGAGATGGTAAGCAGCACTGAAGGCTGCTTTTAGTTCTTCATCCTTATGTAGATATGAGCATCATTAAGTGTGTGTTCATGTGAAGACCGAGGCCTGACTGACTACCTTCTTTTTACCCATTCCCTGGTACCTAGAACTGATTTTATGAACTTCACAGTGCATTTGTTTTGAGCCTGACAAATTTATAGTGTGCCTTGGGATATAAATTTAATTGACTATCGTTTCTGGCTTTGTCATTAGAAAGGTCACTGGAGAAATATACATGGGGAGATTCTGAAGTATGAAAATTGTCAGCTAATTTGAGCTTTTCATTTAACCGGGATTTTATTCTCAGGTTCCAATTTCAGTGTGCTATGCCAAAGGCCATTGTAAAACTTGATGGAGAAATAATTTTCTTTAAAAAAAAAAAAGATATAGCATTTAATTGTAATTCTAATTGTATTCAACTTAATGGTAACTCAAAGGTCTATTGTGAACTGAGGCTGAGTCCTTTTTGCTTTTCTCCTTGGTGGCAGTAGAACTAGGAAGCTACCAAAGTTGAATGACATTTGCAATTATGTACTGACCACTTATTATGCATTGGATGCTAAATACATTGCCCTGGCTTCCGTGCAAAGAATGTTTAAATGTATGCACTTTGATGCCTGCATTTCACATCATAGGAAAGAAAGATATATAATTAGAAATGCGATCTCCCCCATAGACTCCCTATTTATATTTATATACTAAGTAATTTCTATTTGCTCTGAGGGTGACATTTTCTTTCATAATTATTTCCTAAAATTTGTGCAGGAGTGTTGTCTATATTTATTCTTCCTCTTTTCTGCCATAATTGCTTTACTGACATTTTTCAGTAATTCGTCTTTAGTGAATAACTAAATAGTCATAGAAGTAAATATTAATTTGGTATCTCTAAAGAAAAATCAACACATCACCCAAAGCTTACATTTATTTGTTCTCATGTCTGCAATTTAAATTTCTTAATAAATATTGAGTGCTTGCATATGCATACTCTACTGATGTAAAGAAGAATTCAAATAAGAGATGTAATACCCACATGTCTGTAGAAAATGGTGGAGAAATTTTAGGTACTCTGGAATTTAATTAAATATCTGATAAGAAAGACAGAAAATTAAAAAAGTAGATAGATTTGGCTTTAAAAAACCCAAACAAGGTAGATTAGTGCAGGACTAATTCATAGACTCACAAAAATGTGTCTTAGTTAGGGTTTCTTTTGCTGTGAAGAGGTGCCATGACAACAGCAATTCTTATAAAAGGTAACATTTAGTTGGGGTTGGCTTACAGTTTCAGAGGTTTAGTTTATTATCACCATGGTAAGAAGCATGGCAGCATTCAGGTAGACATGATGCCAGAGGAGCTGAGAATTCTACATCTTGACCTGCAGGCAGCAGAAGAGACTGTATCACACTGGGTGTAGCTTGAGCAAAGGAGATCTCAAATCCAGCCCCCACAATGACACACTTCCTCCCACAAGGCCACGCCTATTCCAAAGAAGAAAACTGATGTATTTCAGAGATGCAGTGAAAGGAAGTATGGGACGTGGGATCTATATTAGGTAAAGCAGACCAAGGAATATAGCAGCAGCAGAGAAGTGCACCTAGGAAGAGAGTTTGTGTGTACAGGAGGGCTGTCAATCAAATGGAAAAGAGCAGTTGGAGCTGGTTTTGCAAGACTTTCGTTTCTAAGTCTCACTATGATGGGGAAACTTGTGTAGGAAAGAATGGTAGAACAACTATACTTTACATATGCCATATTTACCTCTCATTGTAACAGAGCCAACTAAACCTTCCTGTATTTCCATGGTACTAATCAATGACAACCTTATATATTTTGAGAAATAGCATTTTCTTAAACAGGTTACACCTAACCCATTGTGGAGACAGGGAGCTGACATTCTGCTCAATTACACATTAGTACTGGTCTATGTGTTACTGGAAGGAACTGCTGTTCATCTCAACCACAGACATGATGAAACAGGGCTAGGTTACTCTCTGATAATATTTTCATTTCTTAATGATTACTTAAAGTCTCAGTCTTTGCAAAATGAGTCATTCAACATATTTGAAAATGAGACTGGATCATATCTCTTTTCCCTTTTTTAATCTTCCAAAGAGTTAAAATGTTTACTTTTAAAAATGCAGCAAAGTGGATACTGACAGGCTTTGGATTTCTTCTGGCAGTTTCAACCACCTGTGGATGAGCTGAAGAGATGGCATTACAGGAAAACTATTCACAACATACAAACAGATGCACCTTGAGTATAGTCTTGCATATCAGACTTCATCTGCTAATGGGCAGTCCAATTCTCTGATGTATTTAAGTCCATCTGGTGTTTTTCTTGTTCCCCCAATGTATTTACTGACTGCTGTAATCTGAGTGTCAGAAGCACGCTTCTCTGCCTTGAATTATCCATGTTTGTCATTCCGATTATTAGTCTATTTGGCAAATGAGCTCCCATTTCCGTGCACCAGTGGTTCGCATCTACTTTTAAATCCCTTTAGGGAAATTTGGAGATATATTTCTAGAAACAGGCTATGGATTATGATCCAAATTGTCTCTTATTCCTACTGAAGACACGCATCATCATTTCATATTTCTAAGACCCAGTTGTTACACACCAACCTGAGGAATAAAGGTAGACAGTGGAGAAAGATTCCTCAAGTAGAATATTACTAATGCCTTTCATGAGAATGAGTTATATCACACACACACACACACACACACACACACACACACATACACACACACACACCTACCTTGGTATTTTACTTTGCATCTGTGAATTTGTCCACTTCTGATCTGTATGCCATTGGAATGAGGTGGGGCCACACAGTGTTTTTCCTTCTTCGATTGGCTTTTTTTACTCAACATTATGGAGCTGCCATGTTATCGTCCATGGAAGCATTATCTTTTTCATGACTGAGTAATAAACTCTCATACAGACACACATAACTTGTCCCCACCCTCATCTCCACTGTCTTTGTATATATTTTTTCAAGTCCAGTGGATATTTGGGAAATTTCCCATTATTGACTATATAAATAGGATGCAATGAACTTCAAATATCTCTCAGATATCCTCTGCATACTTTTGCATACATATAAAGATATGGATTGGTTGAATTTTTATAATTTCTATAGTTGTTATTTTTCTGGTTTCATTTTTAAAAAGTAATCTTAATAGCTATAAGGTAATGCTCCATACTTTAATTTCCATTTCCTTGATGTTCAGGGGTTTTGAATTTTTTTCATATACCCGATGGCTATTTGTGTGTTTTCTTTGAAGAACTATCTTTTAAAATCATCTGCTTATTTAAAATCATTTTTTTCTTGTGTATTTTGGATATCAAACATATAATTAGCAAGTATTTCTATCCCATTCTGTAAGTTACCTTTCTATTCTGTTATTTCCCATGTCCAAAAGTATTTTTAGTTGGTTGTAATCCTAACATCACCTCTCCATTTTCATTGCCTGTATGTTGGTGTCAGATCTAAGAATAATTGCCACCATCAATATTATGAAGCCTTTCTCACCACTATTGTTTCTTCTACAGGTCCATAAGTTTTAGTTTAAATCTTTAATTCATATCAAGTTTAAAATAACAAAGTTCTGATTTATTCCTTTGCACTTGAATATCAAGTTTTCACAGCCCCATTTGTTGAGAGTCTTTCCTTTTCCCATTGTGTGTTCTTGACCCCTGGTATAATCAGTCTGCCTCTGTATGCAAGGGTATGGTAGTATGAATATACTTGGCCCAGGGAGTGGCACTATTAGAAGGTGTGGCCTTGTTGGAGGAAGTGCATTACTGTGGGGGTGGGCTTTGAGACCCTCCTCTTAGCCATGTGGGAGCCAGTCCTCTTCTAATGGGCTTCAGATCAAGATGTAGATCTCTGAGCTCCTCCAGTTCATGATATGGACTAAACTTCTGAACCTGTAAGCCAGGATCAATGAAATGTTGTCCTTTATAAGAGTTGCCTTGGTCATGGTGTCTCTTCACAGCAATGGAAACCCTAACTAAGACACTGGACTTATTTATGAGTTTTCTATTTTATTCTATTGATTAGTAGATGCATCTGTCATTATACCAGTTGTTTAGACCATCGTGATGCCATCATCTTTGTTTTATTTATTCAAATTGGTTTAGGATATTTGAGGTCCTTTGTGGTTCCATATTAATTTTAGTTTGTTTGTTTAGTCCATTTCTGTAGACGTTTTGATAGAGATTGTATTAAATCTGTAAAAATTGTTTTAGGTAGTAAAAACACTTCAATGACACTATTTGAATCTTTAGATACAGAATGTATTTCCACTCATTTGTATCTTCTTTCCTTTATGTCTTTCATCTTTGTTTGTAGTTTGTAATGTGTTAGTCTCTTACCTCTAGGTTGTTTATTCCTAAAGACTTTATTCCTTACAATGCTATTGCAAGAGGGATTTCCCCCTTTTATTTTCTTTTTGAATTTTTCATTGTTAACATATAGAATTTAAAACACATAGAAAAAGATAGAAAGAATAAAATTTTGTATGCATATATGATTTTTAACTTTAAAAAGTACTTCAATGCATCCAATCAAGAGTGAAAAACATTTCAGAGACCAGGTGAAGATGTAAAAGGGAGTGAGTTACGTCCCAAAGTCTGTGGAGATATGGGAGCCTAACAGGTAATATAAGCTATAGTGTCGTGGATAATCAGATTCAGGGCTTCCACAATGAGTTCATCCATCTTCCTTGGGCACCTGCTATCTGTTATGTGACAGGTACGGCAATGTGTATTGGAAACACGATGGCGAAAAGTCCAAGGACTGGAGGGAAGGAAGGCCAAGTGTCTGAAACTCCCAGAAGATTGAGAGAATTGTAGGGGAGCTGAAATACCCAGTTAGGTCAAGTCAATAGAAGATTTTGAAAGGAGGCTGGTCAACATTGCCATGTCCTGGAGAGATATTAGGTAAATTAGAGGAGATTGACCCTACGGGTTCGTGATGAAGCAGACATTGCTGACATTGACCAGAGCAGCTTCAGTGGATTTATTTAGGGTCAGAAGCCATATTGCTAAGTTGTGGCAGGTGAATAAAAGAAGTGGAGATAAATGGAGAGTGGACCTAGCCTCAATCCAGACCTTTAATGCCTGCAAGCATTAGAAAGACACCAGAGTCTGCTTTTATCTAAATCTTTTATTTTTCAAAGTGGTACAAAATTCACATGTACTCTGGAGTATAGTAGAGTCCCTGTAGAACATCTAGTGGTAGAGTTCTGTGTAAACAAGGGTAACTCTCATATCTTTGTGGCTGTGCTTTGTTGATGCAAAATCTTCAGTGCTTTAGTGTAGCATGGTTGCCTAGCACTGATCCCTGTTTTAGGAATCTGAACTTTAAAAGAGAGAAATCAGAGGGACTAAGATTGAATTGGGGAAGATGCCAGGACTTGGGAAACTAGAGAGGTGTAAAATACAAGGATTATTTTGATATTTCACTTGAGGAATGTTCAAGAATACTCAGATATTAAAAAATTACAATCTATAAAAGGAAGCATTTCAAGATTTTCTTAGTCAGTTTTCTACCACTGTGATGAGGAAATCAGATATTCAAATGTCTAAGCCCTCACAGTTTGGAGGGTATAGTCTGAAGTCACTTCTTCATTGTGTCTGAACCCACATTGAGGCAGGATGTCACAGAGGTAAACGTGGCAGAAGGGGAAGTTTGCAGTGTTTACCAAGTGAAAAGACACAGGAAGAGACAAGCATTTCCCAGTATTTCTTTCAACTGATGTTTCTAGGGAGCCAGGTGCCTTCCATTTGGTCTCATCTCCTGAAGATCCCATCTGCTTCCCATACTGCCACTAGCGGGCTTCCAAGCTCTGAACATCTGGGTCAGGTGTTCTTTGGGGGAGCATTCTAGATCCATAGTGGAGCAGCACAAGACACGGTTAAAATCTGTGGAGTTTCTTGACAAGTTGGACAAAATAAGATTGAGAGAACAGATGAAGACATTTGTATCAGGAATGGGAGCATCACCCCTCTCTGTGGGAAATTCAGCGAGAGCCTCAAGGGGCCAACCTTGAAAATAGCACGTTCTGGGTAAGCAGATGAATTGCCACAGCAAGTAGAACATCCAGAGGTTAGAGCATTCAGAGGTTCCAACATAGTCTTGCCCAGCTCCGTTACTTGTGGTTCCTGTACCTGCAAAGCAAGAGTCCACATGACAGTCACTCATTGTTAGTGGAACACATTATATGTTGAGTAATGTTTAGTAAACCCGTTGGACTCCACCTCATGTTCACTTAGAAAATTGAAAGTAATAGCTAGCATGATTTTGGAATGCTTTCCATGTACCAGACACACTGCCAGCTACTTTACAATTATCCTCTCACCATGAGCCTGTGGATTAGCTACTGTTAATTTTTTCCCAGGGTCAGGTAGCCAAAATATCAACCACAATTCGATTGTAAATCTCCTGAGCTTAGCCACAGGGTATACGCTAGAACTAAGTGTATGGGAATCGTTCCCATATTAATTTTCTATGAGTATCATAGGATGAGGTCTATCTGGGCTGAACCACAAATACAGAGGGTAGTGGAGATTTAAAAAAAAAAAAAAAGACTTGGGTAGACATCATTAAAACTCTGTAACTAAGCCACAGTGTTAGCTGACAGCAAGTTTTATAAGCTACTCATACAGATCAGTTTAAACGGTGATGTTTTTTTGTGGTTAATAAGTATACAAGACAATAACGTGATGTTATAAAAGCATCTACCAAAACTCTTGAAGAAGAGCATTTCAAATGAGGCTAGGAGAAACCTCAAAAGCACAGATATGGTTCTATGCAGCCAATGGTGTCATGTATCCATGATCCTGTGAGCTCAGAGGCTGTCTTCGTTGGAAATATTCTCCAGACTCCTCTCTGGTCTACTTCTCAGTTGACTCCTCCTTTCTTCTTTGGCCACTCAAAGGCTATGTATTCTGATGTTGCATTCCACTGCACACTTTACTCTGTCCACCAAGGGTTTGAAATCCATCCTTTTGTTTTATGGATGTGACTGGACCTCGGGAGTTATTTTAATTCTACATCTAACTGGGAACATCTCTCTCTCTCTCTCAATATATATATATATATATTTATATAGTGTGTGTGTATACACACATATGTAAAATCTATATCTCTATTAGCTATATCTATATTATCTATATTATCTCTATATATCTACTTATCATATAGACATATATCATATGTTTATCATACACATATATACGGTGTGTATATATAGTATATACACATATACCATTTCTAGAAGGAAGGTTCCTCCTGTTTTTATTTCATTCAAGAAAACTGAATCTAGTTTTTCTCCCCTCAAATCCAATTCACAATAACGAGTGTTGATGGGGCTCAAGTTCCTGTTTACCAAGGCCCAAATATCACATCCTTCTAAGAGATAATGTTATCTGGATATTTAATTGTCCCAGGACAGCTTTGATGGTACAGTGTAAATGGCTTCATTAGTCTCATTTATTCAGCTCGTAATTTTTGGGCTTGACAAGAAAAGATGCTGAGCTATGAGGAGTGATAGGAGAGATGTGCGGTATAGGAAAGGGCACAGATGGCTGCTGAAGATGATAAAACCAAGGTGCCAGGGGTTATGAAAAATCACACCCACAATGCACCTGCTCTAGCTACTCTCTAGCAGGGAGATTTATGATGAAGGTATGGATGCATGACATTCTTGGTTATTTTTTTATTATCATATTACTGTCAGATGTTCTTGGTCTATGACTTATTGCCATGAAATGCCAAGAGGTCACAGTGTTCTGGCATACATATGGGGAAAAATGGGTAGCCCACAGCTGCAGTGAAAGATTACTAATATAATAGCCAATTTATTTGAGAATAGGAGGACTCACATTTTTTTATTTGACTTTTCTGTTTTTATCTTTGTTCTAGACACAACAAAAGGAACTATTTACCACCTACATCAGAGACTAGAAAGGAAAATGAATCATATGGACTTTTCCTTCTTTTCACCACATGCATTATATCGGTCTTGTATGATTTGTATTTCTCTGTCTTTAGAGACAGAGTCTATCCTAGTTAGTTTCAACTACTAACTTAGTACAACTTTGAGTCTTCTGGAAGGAAAATCTTAGTTGAGGAATTACATAGACCAGATTGACCTATGGGTATGTCTGTAGGGATTTCCTCAAGACCACTATGGGTGACACTATTCCCTAGGCAATGTGATCCTGGGCTCTACATAAAGCTAACTAAACATAAGTCTGAGGGTAAGCTAGTTAGCAAGCATCCTCCTTCAAGATTCCTGCAGTACTTTGGCTGGGGTCTGAGTTCCTTGGTTGGAGGTAATGCTGTAAGAAATACCATTTTCCTTTTAAGCTTACTTCCTTGACTTCCTGCTCAGACTTCCCTCAGTGATGCACTGTAATCCGTAAGCTGAGAAAAAACGCTTTCTTCCCCTAAATTGCTTTTGGCCCAAGTGTTTATTCACAGCTACAGAAAGGACACTGGAACATCTTACTCAATAGCCCCGAGTGGTCTTGTACCACTTGTTTATATTTCAAGCTGGCCTCAAACTTTTGGCAATCCTCATTCTGCAGCCTCCTAAGTACTAAAATTCTAGGTATGAGTCACCACAGCCTGTTGTTTATTGCAACGATATTCAACCTTTTTTTTTTAACAATCCACTGAAAAATTATCACATAATGCAAACATCAATTTAAAATATGTTCTGAGCTAATCTTACACATCAAATTCTTACTGGAGTCTTTTCTGTTTCTTTTAACAAAAGCAAGCTGGTTTTATTTTGTTCTTTTCTGACAAGGAATGTTAACTAGAGGTCTCACAGCTCTATGAAGGTCACAGGAAGTATTTCTTCCTGTGGAAGGCGACACAAAGATTATACACACTACTTGACTCTCATCTGATGCAGCTATGTAAATACACATTTTGATTCATATGCTTCAGTTTCAATATTCATAATTGATTTATTAAAGCAATTCAAGGTAAGAGAATCCCTATTAATGTCTTACTATGATGGAAAGGCAAGTATCAGCTATTTACACATAAACCACATGATAGTTAGTTAACTCTGTGAGATTCAGTTTTCTACGTAAAAATTGCATAATGGTTATTTTTAGAAGTCTGAGCATTTTAATAATTGTTGTGATTTTGTGTTAGCCAAAGAGCCTTCAGATATAGCACTCAAAGCTCAAGCCATCATGAGGTAGGCTCATAGATGTTGGAAGACATGTCATAGGGCTGGAAAGATGGCTCAGCTATTAAGAATGCACACTGCTTCCTGTCTTGGATTCTAAGAAGAAATTGAGCGTCTTTGGAGTTACTCCAGTTGTGGTGAGACAGCCACTAGGCAAGAACTGCCTCTTTTTATCTACAGACAAATTACTGTCCTAAAAAGGACACACTTGTGGAATGGTTGACTGATTATATCTGCCAAGACAGAGTAATCAGCCCTTAATAATTCTGCATCACTAGGTCTGTCAGATGGTCCTGGGCCAGGAGGCTGAAGATCGGATGCTCCAATGTTTTGTAGTATAGGGACTGTCCAGGTGTTCAGCGGTCTCTATAAATTGGCTAAGTTTTAGAAGCTATGCTTTGTGCTTCTCATAATTTCAGTTAATTCAGCCATTCTGGATTTCTGACGGGTTGAAGACTTATAGTCTCATAGCCAATCCCGGCTATTTACTTTGAGAGAAAAGACTTGAGAGGATGGTTTTCAGCTGACATTCATTCTAAAGCCAAGAAAAATTCCAGGTTCAGAACTAAGTCTTTTAAGTTAGGAGAGATGATAGAGGTTCTGGTTAGTCAACAAAATAATGGACTGGGTATTAAGTCTATCTTGTACCTGATACAAATTGGTATAGTTATGCTCTAGTTGTATTTTGAGAGAAAAGTTTTATCTTAACAGGAAGGGTGATATGTAGGAGGAGCTAAGGTGGGAGGAGTAAGGAGAGGAAGAGGAGGAGCTAGGAGATGAGAGAGAGAGAGAGAGAGAGAGAGAGAGAGAAGAGAGAAGAGAGAGAGAGAGAGAGAGAGAGAGAGAGGAGGAGGAACAGGAGGAGGAGGAGGAGGAAGAAGGAGGGGAACATGGAGGCAGATGCTCCTGTGTCTCCACTGTTCAAAGATAGTTGGTATATCTAGGTTGGGTATAATAAAAAAAATTAAATTAAATTAAAAAAAAGAATGTTTTTGTTTCAGAGGACTTTAGTTCTCTTTCCAACACTCACTTAGAGTGGCTCACAAGAATCTGTGATTCCAACCCAGGGGATCCAATACTATCTCCTGGTCTCCTATACTCACCAACACATATCCACACATACATAGACACAGATACACACATACACATAATTATAAAACAATACAATCTTTTTTAAAAAGGCATGAACATTGACATAAAATACTTGTGAGTCATATATAAGAAAAATGGTTTGTATCAGTCATATCTAGAGAAGCAATAACTTAAGATAATATAATGTAAACATTAGGAAGGATGAAGATTTGGGGTGACATTAATAGGTGCAAGATTTCTTTGGGGAATGATGAAATGTTCTGGAAAACTGTGGTTGCAGAGAACTCTGTAATGAAAATGGCTGACTAATGGATGAACCAGGTTCTGTGCAGAAAAACATTTCAATAAACTGTTAAAATGGGGAAATATTTGAAAAGACATTTCACAGAAGATGTACATATGGTTATTAACGACAAGATGTTCAACATCATTAGTCATTAGGAAATTTGCAAATTAAAACCACGATGAAGTAAAATTTCACACCCACTGTAATGGCTATAATAAAAAAGATAATGTAATAAGCCAGGGCAGGCATCTGCAAAGTCAAGCCATCAAACATTGCTGGTGGAAATGTAAACTGATCGTACCACTTTGTAGACTAGTATAAGAAGTTTTTATTTTTAAATTCATTTTAAATTTGTGTGTCTGTGTGTGAGTACACTCTCATAGAGACCAGAAGAGGGTATCAGATTCCCTACCCATCTGGTTTTCTTATACAGCTTGGGTCCACCTGCCAAGGGGTGGCTCTGCCCACAGTGGGCTAAGCACTCCCACATCATCAATCAGAGACCAAGAAAATAACCCGCAGAGCAGTCCATAGGCCAGGCTGATGGCTGTAACCACTCAAATGAAGTTTCTATTTCCCAGGTATGACAAGTCAGCAGCCAAGGGTAGTTATCATACTGGGTGAAATTTAATAGCAGGAAATGTTACATTAATACAATTTAAAATAAAAGCTAAGCAAAGAAAGTAAACACACCAGAAGAACCATCTAAAATATTTCCTGGGAAAATTATTAGCCCTCTAATTTTGCAAGTATTTAAAAGAATAAGATGGGTTTGTTCAATGAAGAAGATTCCAGTATAATATAATCTCTCTCCACACACGCTAGTGTATATATGATTAATAGCCTAATGCTAATAGGATATTATTATTTTTACATTGGTATGGTAGTACTGCTGGTTAAATAATGGGAAAATTCCTTCAGAATAATTACAAAGCACAGTGTGTTCTTTTTAAGAAGGCAAAATTAGAAGTTCTTGCACCGTCGTGTGGACCACTTACTGTCTTTGCCATATGACTTTAATGAAGGATCACTGTTGGCAGAATGATCAATTAAACAATATCCTGGGGCTCCCTTCAAAGCTGGGAATTAAATAATTTCTATGATTAAGAAAGAAAAAAAAAACAGTATGTTTGTGACAGAGTTTCAGATCACCCACTTTCCTTTTATCTCTTATTGCTAATGGTCAGAAGAACGGAAAACGTGAAAGGAAGCCCATTCAGAATCAAGTAGCATTGTTTTGAATTGTGTTGTACCTAATGAGATGATTCCTGTGAGGTGCTCAGAAGAGCTAAGATGTTGACATGTATGAGAGAGAAGTTGAATCCTGGTGATGTTCTAATCAAGAGTTAAATGACAGTTGAATTGACACAGAGGTAGTGCTCCCCTGACATAATATGCAGGTAAACTCACCCTCTAACTTTAAAACTGAGATCTCCTAGAAACTCTTAGTTATACTGTGCACATGCTTGAGGGTTAGACTATGGAGGTTGTATCTGCCTAAACAGCCCCAGGACCCACATGTGCTATTGCAGCCAACACTGCTGCTGCTTACTTCTTTAATACAACCTAACAGAAATGTCACATTCTCTTTGGGAGAAGATTCTCACCAGCATCCGTGGATGTAGCCCAGTGGAATGGAGTGTTTGCCTGGCATGCACTAAGTCCTGGGTTCCATAACCAGCTCCAAGTAATACACAGAGCATGCTAGCGGACATCTGTAATTGCAGCACAGCAGAGGCAGGAGGATTGAGGTTTGAAGGACATACTCAGCTACGGAGCAAGTTCTGGCCCAGCCTGGGCTAATTGAGACACTCTCAAAAACAAACAAAAGAGTCTAGAGAGATGGTTCAGAGATTAAGAAGGGTCCATGTTGCTCTTCAGGAGAACTGTGGTCTGGTTCCCCGCATCCATGAGGTGCTCACAACTCTCTGTGACTCCAGTTCCAGGGCATTAATACTTCTTGTAGGCTCCTCAGACTCACATACAGATGTGGAACACATAAACTCATGTAAGCACATACATTCTCCTAAAGATAAAAAAAAAAAAATAAGTAAAAGTTTAAAGCAAATACAATAAACCCTAACCGAACAAACTAACGACAATCAACTAAACAACCAATGAGCCAAACACAAATAGAAACAATAAGATAATTCCCACCATTCTGTGTAGAACAGAATGGGAATTCAACAAGTCCTATTGACGGTGCACTGGAGTACCTTCTAGGGTGGAGTGCTCTTGTGGTACAGTCCGGCATGCCACGGTATCAGTGATATTCTGACATTGATTTCCAGTGTGTTGACACAAACCAAGATCATCTGGCAAGAGGGAGCCTCAGTTGAGAAAAATGCCTCCTCCATTATTACACTCATCTTTGGCAAGCCTGTGGAAGCATTTTTTTTTTTTTTTTTTTTGGTTAATGATTGACTTGAGAGGACCCAGCTCACCGTAGGCAGGTAGTCCTAGGTACTTGTAGGAAAGCAGTATGGGTGAAATGTGAGGAATATAGCAACCAGTGTTTTTCCACGGCCTCTCCCTTAAAGCCTACCTTGAGTTCTCTTCACCATGGACTGTGTCAGATGAAATACACCCTCTTCCCCCCAAGTTACTTTTGATCGTGGTCTTTATCCTAGCAACAGAAAGCACGCTAAGGCATCCATGAACTAGCATGCTGATTGAGAGTGTTCCAATGATTTTCTCACGTCACCAATACATACTTCTGAAAACGGTGGGGGTGGGGTGTTTTTAACTTTGCCGTGAAAGGGCACATCACCAAACCTGAGTTGAGCATCAAGTTTACAAAGTTGGCTAGGTTTCCATGAGAAGGGAAGACAGATCCTGAGTTGGAGCTAAGTCTCCTATGCAGTTTGCTGTCCTCACGTAGGTGCTGTTTACTGCACGTGAGACCGGTCAGTTCAGTTAATTGTGAGGGTAACAGGGCCCATCAGTCACTATGCTTTTTAATTGCAGAAGGTAACAGCCACCTGAGACAGGAATAAATTATGCCCAATTGTTAAGGACAATTATATGCCTTATCAGCTGGTCAGCAACAAGAGACTCAAATATATGGACCATTAATCTGTATGCGAGCAGCTCTTCCCAAGTCCCTTCCACAGAGAAAGTGAGAGCCCTCTTGGCCTGACTTGTCAATCAGCAGCAAATTAAAAACAACTTAGCTGGCGTCTTCCGTGGTACAGGGCGTTTTCTCTTAAAATGGGAACGTGAGTCCAGATAATAGATGTTTATTAATTTCAGAATGAATCAGAGCACAGAGCCCTTTGTTCTCCACATTTGCTCATAGTCTGTATCGGACGTATTTTTAGGAAGAATGATATTCAAAGACAACAGATTCTTTGAGTTATCGTCAGCCTCTATTCTTTATCTGCCTGTATTTACTTGCTCTTGTATTTTAGCTTCCGCCCCACGAGACTGAGAAACCAGTTAAAAATATAACTAAGTAAATATATTTTCAAAGAACAAGAAGCAGTATGGAAGTATAGGGGAGAGATAAACCACGAAGCCAAGGAGCTCGGTGGCGGATTTATTCTCTGAAGTCATGCATATTTTCTACTTCGGGTTTTCAGATCACATTTTAGAAAGTCTACCATAAACTTGTGTGGTTTTATATGAGCAAAGACAAGGATGCAAATGATTCATACCGTGAGGAAAACCACCTGATGAGGGCAAAACCCTTTTCGTAACCAGACGGTGGGTCATCACCGAGCCTAAGGTGCCATGCCCTTAGTCACGATGGCATCCTTATCGGTGAATGCGGAGAGCCTCAGCGTGAACGTGGAGACCAAGGGCGTTTTCTCGTTTTCCTGTTAATGGTAGTAACAGTCAGGGGTGGGTGGGGCTTACTGCCGAAAGGTTGCTAGATAAAATAATTGGTTCTGAAGAACTTGCAAAGGAGGTCATGTTTCTGATGTGCTCCAGGGGAAGGGGTTGTATAAAAGAACCCGACCTGTTAGCTGGGAGCTACAAGAGCAGTTGGAGCTGAGGGGAGGATTGGTGGAACTCAGTCTAGAGACGGGTGACATCTATGTTGACTCCTTGTGTGAGGGTGTGGGGGACAAGAGAGAGGGGAGGAGAGAGGGAGGAGGAAGGAGAGAGAGAAAGGTAGGATGGGAGTGGCCAGACAGCTTGAGATTTCCCTTTTAATACAACTAATTAAAGCAATAGTTCTTTTAACGAGAAAGTGAATGAATCTCACTTACTGATCTCACATTTTTCTACTCTCCCTTGGTCTACTCCTATGTAAAGTGTAGCTCCAAAACAATTAAAAATTTAACCCTATTTCTTTCACCAGCATTTGCCTGTTTTCCATAATGTTTTTTTGTTGTTATTTGTTTGTTTTTGGCTTTTTTTTTTTTTTAAAGATAGGACCTCAGTACATAGCCCAGGTTATCTTTCTGCCTCAGGCTCCCAAGTGTTAGGATTTTAGGCACATGCCACCAATCCTGGCTGTGCTTTTACTATTAGGAAGATAAAGACATGAGCTGCTGTCCTCATAGATTTCATGAAACTATTTGTTTGAACTTTTCCCCCCTTAAGCAGAGAGGAGTTTTAATCGCCCTTTGCATTCATTCCTTGGCAGTTTGTTCATATTACGAGTTGTAGCTGCCTGTGTGTGTCACATGCATGCACCTGTACATGGAGGGAAGCAGGGAGTTTTGGATGGTCTCCCTTCTCATCCTCTGTCTTGTTCCTCTGGGGCAAGGTCTCTCCTGAAATCAGGAGATTCCATTTGTTTCGATTTGATTTAAATTAGGCCTATAGCCATCCATCTTTAGCAGTCATCCAGTCTCAGATCCTATAGGGCTGGCATCACAGGAGACCACACTTGGTTTGTTATGTGGGCTTTGGGGACTTGAACTCAGGTCCTTATGGTTGTGCAACAAGCACTCTCTCTTTTTAAATGTATATATCTTATTCTATTTATCTTTTCCACAATTTATTTATCTATCTATTTACTTATTCATTTCACTTCCCTATCACTGCTCCAACTCCCAGTATCCCCCTCACACAATCAAGATCCTTCTATCCCACCTCTCCTTCTCCTCTGAGAGGGTTCCCCCTGGGTATTCCCATACCCTGCCACATTAAGTCTCTGCAGGGCTAGGTGCATCTTCTGCCACTGAGGCTGCTATGAACATCAGGGAGCACACACATGTCCTTGTGGGATGATGGAGCATCTTTTGGGTATATGCCCAGGAGCAATTTAGCCAGGTCTTCAGGTAGAACTTTTTCAAGTTATGTGAAAAATTTCCAGATTGATTTCCAGAGTGGTTGCACAAGTTTGCAGTCCCACCAGCAGCAAACATCCTGAACCACTGAGCCATCTCTCCAGCTCTAGATTATGTATTTTTGATGTTGTGATAGTTTTATTATTAAATACTATAAAACATTATATTTATTTTTATATATTTTATAGATAACCGTTCAGTTAATAAATCACCTCCAGGTTTATTTGCATAGAAACTAAGCAATGTATTACCATGGCAATATGGTCAAACATTGACTTGTCTTCACTGTTTAGCCTGTGTAATTTGGTAGATTGCTTAGATCATGTAGTGATTTGAAACTTCTCTGTTTCCATAGTTACATTTTTATAAATCAGGATGGCACCAGTATCTAGGATATTCTTATTATAAAACTAAATATGTATATAAAGTGCCTAGATTCCAGTAAAAGATCCCTTTGTATGCTTAGTAATAATTCTATTCCTTAACATCTCCAGTGCCTTTTCTGTTTGCATTCTTCTACAATTTGCTCTTTCTCTTTACAATAATGTATCTATGTATGTATCTAGGTGTGTATTTTAGTTGTAGCACTTTCTCATTCCCAAACCCAAGGGAAGATGTCTTTTGTATGGAATGGTGGATGGACTGGGTGTGTATACCAAGGGAGGGTGAATGTTCACAGTAGTTGACTTGCCTAGCAGTTTTCTCTCTCTCTCTCTCTCTCCCCCCCCCCCATTCTCTGTCTCTTTTTCTCAGATGAACTAAATTTGACTTTAAAAATCTCATTAGTAGAAATTCTTAGAACACACGCTAGAATAATTGTGTGGAAAGAGATGATACTTAAAAGGTTGGGGTCACCAACCAAATAGTACACATGGAGGGCCCCATGGCTCTGGCTGCATATGTGGCAGAGGATGGCCTTGCTGGACATCAGTGGGAGGAGCAGCCCTTGGGCCTGAGGGGGTTTGATGCCCTAGTGTAGGGGAATGCCAGGGCTGGAAGGTGGGAGTGGGAGGGGGTAGGTGGGGAAACACTCTCATAGAGGCAGGGGGAGGGGGAATGGGATAGGGGGGTTTCCAGAGGGGAGACCTGGAAAGGGAATAACATTTGAAATGTAAATAAAAAAATATCCAATAAAAGGGAAAAAAACCTCAAAAGTTTGGGGCAAGTGGCTTGGACTTGACACTTAACAAAACTACCTTTCACAATATTTAATTTTATTTTAAATTAGCTTATTGAATACCAAGTCTCCAGGTGGAGTTTTCACACATATTTTATGTTGGTTCACTCTTTCCCATTCCTTCACCTCCCTGTCCTTTTGCCCCCAATATTTCCTTTTCTTCGTCTTCCTCCCATCCCATTATTCAGGTGTACAGGACCCTGTTGAGTTTCCTGACCTTTCTCTGTTTACTCTCACCTGCATACACATATTTAACAGAGGCTAAAGACCCACGTATCAAAGAGAACATATGATATTTGTCTTTCTGAGCCTGGGTTCAGTCACTTAATATAATATACAAACACCACCTTTAATACAGTGTATGTTTTGTGGGAACTTGCGGAAATTGCTGGCTTGCCTTGAGGATACGGGAGACGGAGAAATATTTCAGGAAGCCAGGATTTATATAACGGATGAAAGAACAAACTCACTGCGTTAAGAAAAATCACACTAAGAAAGCAGATTGAGTGTTTTCCGTTCTTCCATTAATTAACTACGTAATCTTAAGTGGGTTGCTTAATATAATGTCTTGGTCTCTTCATTAGTGAAACAGAGAAAGTAATGAATTTAATGTGATTTTAAAATCACTATATTTAAATAATATGTTCAGTCTCTAAAGAAGTCAGAAGTTTGATACATGCAGGTACCATTTTCCTTTTGTAAAATTCTCCTATCTTTTATAGAGTCAAGGTGCGCACAATACAGGGAACTCTTGCTGTGCTATATATTATAGGCACGAATGAAGAAATAATGCAAACAGTAAGCTATTAATAGAATTTTGATTCCAACTGAAATAGAGGCCACAGCACAAACATCAGAAGGTAGAAGCTAGGAAAATGATTACTATACAGTTACAGGCCCGATTTTAGTTTATGGGATTTTTTTTTTAAAGCTTCAAAATGTAGAATCATTTGTAAAACTATCAGTGTCTGAAAATTAAAGAAAAATATCAGTTGAAATATTTTTCCATAAAAAGGCAATTTCTCTAATACAACACACAGCGTCCGTCCTTCTGAAGAGCACTTCTGTTTAGGAGGAAACCCTTCTCCAGTTATAAGTAATGCTCATACAAACAGTCTTCCAAATGACAATTGCTTTTAATGTATAGCTTCTGAAATTATTTTCTACCAAATGTATGCTTGTTTACATAATTATGAGTGATTTCCTAAAGCAGAAAGAAAACAAGAAAACTCAGTTGTTTTTAAATCGCTTATATCCCAGGAAGATATTCCAGGAAGACTGCGTTCACAAGCTTTCATGGATTTTTTTCCTCCCTCTTTGCTAAAATTATTCTTTTGTTTTGTTTTTAAAATTGTTCAACCGTTTTCCTCTTCAGCTGTATTTGGGTTCAATTTTTAAGATGTTATGTATTAATGTATATAATGTGATAGAATTGTGTGTGTATGTTTGTGTGTAGTATGTGTGCATGGTATCTGTGCTGTGCACTCCTGTGAGGGGGCCACAGTAGGATACTCAGAATCCCATTTTGTAAGTCTGCATTTCATTCCCTTGAGACATGATCTCACCTTGAATCTGAAGCTAGGCTGGCAGCCAAGCAACACCCAATGATCCTCCTGCCTCTACCCAATGACATCACTGAGGTTATAGGCATACATGGGCCTGACTTTCTATGTCCACGCTGGGGATTTGAACTCAGGTCCTCATGTTCATGCATCAAGTCCTCTTACCCACTGGGCCATCTCCTTAGCTCCTAATATGATGCCTATCTATAGCGAGATGATGCAGTGCTGAAATCAAACTCACTGACACATCAATCCCTTCTCCATGGTGAGAACATTTAAGATCCACTTACTTAGCGCTTTGTAAGTGAACATTATGTCATCAATGACCACTGTACAGTATGCTTCCAGAATCTATCCATCTGGTTTAAGTTGACCTCTGACCCTTTGACTGTCATTTTTCTATCACCCTTTACCAGCTTTCCTATGGCAGACCCTACTAACCATCTGCCTTCTGTTTCTATGAGTTCTGTTTCCTAAGAGCCCACCTGTTAGTGAACTCCTGAAGCATTTGCCTTTGTGCTTGGCTGCTTTTTTCAGGGTTCATGACTCCTGGGCATATTCGTGTTGCTGGAAAAATTGAGTATTTAAATCTCTCTCTCTCTCTCTCTCTCTCTCTCTCTCTCTCTCTCTCTCTCTCTCTCTTTGTGTGTGTGTGTGTATTATTAGACTGATCATGCATCTCTGCTATTGTGAGCAGTTCTGTAGTGAACCTGGAAAGGCTGGGAAGGCTGATATCTTTGTGACATACTGACTTTATTTTCTTTGGGAAATGAAAGATAGGGACTGTTGGACCACACATCATTCTGATTTAATTGGTTGAGAAATCTCCATACTGTTTTCAACAAGTATTTTATACCACTTTGTGTTTCTTCTTCAGTGTGCAAGAGTTTGTCTTTATCTGGGTTTTTGCCAACACCTACCTTTCATTGTTTTGATAATAACCCTTCTTTGGGGTTGGTGAGATGGCTCAGTCCTTAAAGGCACTTGCCAGAAAGTCCAATGACCCTCAGGACCCATGTGGTGAAAAGAAAGAAGCAATTCCAAATTATGACCCCTTGGGTGTGCAGGGACATGCGTATGTCCCCTCACACAGAAATAAATAAATGGAATTGAACCCCAAAGACCAACCCCTCTGTCAGGTCCATGATGATACCACACTGTGGTTTGAATTTCCCTTCCTTCAATGTGGTGAGAGTTAACTTTTTTTTTTCTTCAAAATCCGGTGAGAGTTAACTTTTTTTTTTCTTCAAAATCCTGTTTGTCGTTCATATGATTTGTTTTAAGAAATATCTATCCAGGCCCCTGTTCATTTTAAAATTAAGGTTATGATCTACGGGGATTTGTATGCTGCTTGGGTTCCTTATGTGTTTGGATGTTAATTCCTTGTAAGATAGATGTTTTGCCAGTGTCTTCTCTCAGTCTACAGATTGTCTCCTCTTGGTGAAATTCTTCAATTTATTTTGAACTAGTTGATAAACCTTTTCTAGGAAAAAAAGTCCCTTAGAATTAAATTGCGCATGACCACACTTTTGCAAGAGCCTACTGAACCACAGTTCATTCATCAATTCTTCCAGCTCCTCACTGAGTGGGATGAGAGCCCAGCCTGTGAGCGATGAGAGCAGTGTATCAGAGTAGATGGAGCACATCGGAGCAGCACAAAGATGAGTGGTCGAGGGGCTGGAGCTAGTGTTCGACAGTTTAGAGCACTGGCTGCTCTTGAGTCTGAGGACCTGGGTTAAGTTCTCAGCACCCACATGGCAGCTCACAACCCTCTGTAACACCGGGCCCAGGGAATCCAACGCTCCTTTCTGGACTTCATGTGTACTACATGTAAACGAGCACAGATATCCACGTAGGTAAACCACTCATACTCGTAAGATAAAGAAAATAAATCTTTAAAGAGAGAACGGTCTAAAAACAATAAACTGATTTAATACACTTAAAGAACTGAGGAACCACTGAAATTTAATCCAGACACAAAAGTATAGAAAATTGGCAAACTTACTGAAAGCTGTTTCCTACAGTGGTTAGTTTGTTTTAACTCTGCTTGCCAAATCAGGGATTTAGACCCTTCGGCTTTTGCTTTGTATATTTTTTTTCCTGAGACATTCAAATGGGGTCTTCTAAATTCCATACACAAAGTATAAAGCCCGTGAATACAAAAACACACAAAAATTTCATTGAAAAATATGAGTTTATATTTATCATGTTATGTGAAATTGTCTATTTTACACAGTAAGTATTTTTGGAGAAGTATATTATAGATTGTACTTCTTTTGATATGGTCTTGGTATTGAAGTATAATTATGGAAGAAATTAAACTTCTTTCCTAGCCAGATAAACAATGATAGAAAACTTTTAATTGAAGACCATGGTCTTAAGCAATATGACAAGAATTTTTCTCAAGCAGTAGACTGTTTGCTGTTACTTTCTTATGTGTTAAGTATTTAATTTGAACAACTTTAGTGGGGCATTCCTTCGAGTTTTAATAAACAGGAATAAAAATATAAAATCATATACTTTATCAAAATTGAAAACAAAATGGCTTACCAAAATTGATTAAAGGGAAATGTTATGATGTCCTTATACTTAGTAAGAGAGTACATTTTCAAGAACTTCTGCCAAAGTAAAGCTTAGTGATATATAATTTTACCTAACAATTCTAGTAAACATTTTAGGATGATTTAATACCATTTTATACATTTTTTTTTCATGAAACAGAAGTATTCCCTGACCTCTTTCATGAAACTACTATAACCCCAATGGGAAAAAAAACCAAAGAAACAGGCATGTATCAAATGAAAATTAAATACCAACATATTTTTTTTTTTGTGAACATGGACACAAATGCCCATGAAGAAACATTAGAAGATTAAATGTAACAGTCTATATAAAATAGTACTATGTCAGGTCTGATAGGAATATGTATGAGTGAATGAATTAATGAGAGGCAGTTTTAACACTGAAAAATGGTCAAAGTTTAAAGCAGTGGGCCCAGTGAGACAGCTAAGTGGCTAAAAGCATTTTGTTGGTAAGCCTAAAGTCCCTGTCTGAGCCTCCAGAACCCACATGGTAGAAGGAGACAAGAGACTCCTGCAAGTTTTCCTCTGACCTCCACATGTGCACCACGAAGGCACGCTAACTTCCTTTAAAGTTAAAGAAAACCTCACAAAGACTGTTAATGCTACAATGCTGTATGGGTCCATACATACAGCTGTAAAGGCTTCTTCATGGTTGATTGTGCAGTTTTGGGAAGGAGGCTGTAGAATCTCTGGGAAGTAGAATCTAGCTGTAGGAAGTCGAACTGAGCCTTTACAGACAACTGATGTGGGAAATTTCATAAGGTCCCACACTGTCTTAGTTACTCTTCTATTGCTATGGGGAAACACCATGACCAAGGCAACTTATAAATAAAGCAGTTAATTGGAAGCTTGCTTATAGTTTCAGAAGGCTAGTCCTTTATCATGACAGCTGGGAGTGTAGCAGCAGGCAGGCAGAGATGGTGCCAGAGCAGCAGCTGAGGGCTTACCTTTATCCATGAGATAGAGACAGAGACAGAGACAGAGATGAAAGAGAGAAAGAGACAGACAGAAAGAGAGGCAGAGAGGCAGAGAGACAGACAGTGACACACACACACACACAAAGGGGAGAGAGAGAGGAGAGAGAGAGAGAGAGAGAGAGAGAGAGAGACAGAGAGAGAGAGACAGAGAGAGAGAGAGACAGAGAGATAGGACCTGGCATAGGCTTTTACATTCTCAAAGACACACTTGCCCCATCAAGGCCACACCTCCTAATCTTTCCCAAACAGTTCCACTAAAAGGGGACAACAAAAAATTCAAATGAGCCTGGGGACTGGGGCATTCCCATTGAGATCATCACATACCCCTGGATGAATAGCTACCAGCAATTATGGCTGCAGAGAAGGAAAAGCAGTGTTCCTGGATGAACCCCCTGATAAGTTCCTGGATCCCAAACAGTTAGACCTAAACACATATAATATATGTGCAACACTAAATGAACTCACCAGGTTAATTATAGCAATTAAAAAGACATAGAGTAGAGAGAGAGTGTAGGAAGATGGGGGCAGCCTTGGAGGGCAAGAATTTTGGGGTGGAAATGATGTAAATACATCATTTATGTGTGAAACTAGCTAAAAATAACAAATGCCTTAGGAAATAAGATTTGTAAAACTTTTTATTGATTCTCTGTTAATTTCACATCATACACCCCAATACATCCCAATCCCATTCATCTCCCCATCCCTCCATATCTACCCTTTGCCTTTGCAACCTCCCCCACCATAAAGAAGAAAAAGAATAAAATCACATTGTAGAAGCTGGGGTGTGTCTCTATGTGTCACACAGGATACTCTTTCATCCAGTTTTATTTACAAATGTTCATTTCAATGAGTCATTGGTCTAGTTTGAGGCCTCTAGCTTCTGCTACAACTATCAATAGTGGATATTCACCAGGACATCTCCTGGGGGAAAAAAAATCAGATTTTAACTTGGCTCTTGTTTCTGGTCTTTCTACTCCCTGGTCCACTGTGATGTGAACAGCCATTGTCTATCACAACCTCTTGTCAGCCTGGGGTTCTTCCCAAGGAAACGTGATACACACCCATAGTCTAACCCTCCTGAAACTGGAAACCAAAGTAAGTTCCTTCTCCCTTAAGCATGCAAATTTTGGTCTTAGCCAGGAGTAATTAACTGATAACAAATGCCAGTTTTAGAAAGAAATGTTGAGAAGTCCACGGACTTTACTTAAGGATAAGTATGCCAGTGAAAACTATGTTAAGAATTAGGGGTCTGGTAAACAAAGGGTAGTAGTCATCTCGTTTAGAAGTTAGGGGATGGGCTAAGAAAAAGCACAGAGTTAATGCATGACATTGTCAGCATTGTGTTTATATTTGCATGGTATGATCCTGTGTGGTCAGGGACTTGTGGCCTCAGTTACAACATGTATTCTTTTAAATGCATCAAATATGTTACATCTTAAAATTCTGAGAAAAGAAATACGGGTAAATAAATAAATTCATGATTTTTTTTTTTAACTGAAACAAATTCCGAAGCAAAACAAAATTTAGTCTGTATGCTCTTTCAATCTGTTATGACTAAATTCAGTATGAACTTAAAACCCTAGATGTATTTGGTATTAAAGAGAAGTATGCTTTCTCAGCTGTGTCACTGGATGAGTGGTTTTTAAGCTAAGAAAATTGTTACTGGAAGAGATATAAATTCCATATCCTTGGAAATGTTCCTTACCCATAAATATTTGAGGAATTTGGTTTTATGTGAGACTAGCATCGTTGGTTCGCTATTTCACGAAAAAGGAGTCCATGTGAAGGCATCCCAGCAGTAACTCTTATGCACAATTCTGGAACACAATTTTCAGGGGAAGAGCAGGTGAAGCATCTGGGATAATGTTCTGGTGGACAAGTAGGTGCTATTTTGGATAACAAAGATAAGACATTATAAATACTAGGGGCTGAAGAAATGGCTCAGTAGTTAAGAACACTCACTTGCTTCTCTTGCAGAGAGAACCCAAGTTCAGTTCCCAGCACTCAAATCCAGAAGATGCCGTCTTCTAACTTCTGTACATGAGCACGCACGCACGCACGCACGCACGCACGCACGCACGCACACACACATTTCTCTCTAGCCCCAAACTTCAGAATCTACTGACGAGTAATGTTTTGTGATACGGATCCACCACAGTTTGTTTAACCATTCTCTCACTGGAACACCGCATCCGTTTTTAGTCGGCAGCTATTGCAAACAAAGTTATGGTGAACGGGTGTCTCTATGTCTCTGTGTAGCTTCTCTTCTTTCAGAATCCCGAGGCTAACTACTGTGCTTCTGTCATCTCACTTCATTATTAGTTTTCAATTTCAATTTCAACCTGGTAGAGAAATATCATTAATTTAATTGAATGTTTTCAATAAAACATAATTAGAGTCACCTTTTAAAGGTAACTTTTAGATTTGTCCACGAAATAAAATCGAACGTTATTTTGTTATTAAAAACACCTGGGAACCAAGAAGAGGGGATTCTAAGAACAGTTTTTGCCTTTCCAAACATCCTGAAATATTTTTTCCGTTTTCTTCTAATGTTTCGTAGTTTTAGTCTTATTTGTAGGTCTTCCTTGATTTTTCTTTAAATTTATTTATTATTATTTTACCCAAAGGGGCATTTTACCTGCACGTATATGCAACACATTCATGAGATATACTTAGAAACCAGAAGATAGTGTCAGATCTTCTGGACTTTACAGATGATTGTGATCCATAGGTAAGTTCAGGACTAGAACTTTGGCAGCCAGCGCTCTCAACCACTGAGTTAATCTCCAGACCCCGTAGGTCTTCATATTGAGTTGATATTTATATTTACTGAGATGCATGATTCTAGTTTCATTCTCCATGTGACTATCTGGTTCTCTCAGTGTGGTTTACTGAGGAGTCTCTTTTTTGGCTCCTTTGTCAAACATCAGTTGCTTATTAAGTCTGAGAACAGGACCTGTGTGAGGAACAAGGTTGGCCAATTGATACAATGTTACAGGCAAAGAACAGATATTATAATGTTTCATGCCAGCAGGGTGAAGAAGGTAACTAGCGTAATGTCTGTCGTATATCTCTCAAAATTGAAGATTTCAAATGAACTCACCATAAAGATATAGGGGAAGTTCAAGATGATGGATATGTTAATTATCCTAGCTTGAGTATTGCTACACATAGACACATATACACAAACATGTTCACACATGCAGGCACAACAAAACATCTCATAGTACCTAGTAAATATATTCAAACATTATGCATCTATAAAAAATAAAATTACAAAGGAAACAAGGGCTGGAGAGATGGTTCGGCTGGTGAAGTGTTTGCTGTTCATGAGGACCCGAGTTCAATTTCAAGAACCTGCATAAAATAGCCACGTGTTGGTGGCATGCACTGGCATGATGATTCTAGTACTGGGGAGGTGGAGACTGGCAAATCCATAGGGCTTGCTGACCTGTCGTGCTAGTCTATTTGGTGAGTTCCAGGCCAATGAGAGACCCTGTCTCAAAATGAAATAGAATGGAACAGAATAAAAATTTTAAAAAAGAATATAGATGACACTTGAAGAGGAACAGCACCTTGATATCTGACCTACATACACACATGCATGTATACATGCATTCATTTATACAGTGCACATATGCACATATACACATGCACACATATAAATACATGTGTACACACACATGCACACATGTGCACGCGCACACATATATACACACATATGTGCACATACATATACATACACAGATGCACATATACAGACATGCAAACATGCACATACATATACACACATATACACTTACACACACATCCACACACACATGGACAGACATACATATATGCATCTACACACAGATGAGCACACACACATCTGTGCCCATGCAGGTACTTATGCATATACATACACACATATACCCTCATACAATGAATATGTACATCAACACATATACTCACAAACACACACAGAAGGACACAAAACTAGAGGAGTTGTAGGGATTCTCTGAGTTAATTTAAAATAAAATGCCCAGTCTTATAGTATAGGTAGGTGCCTTCTCTGAGCAGTTGGCCCAGAAAGAACTAGGGAAGCCTTACAGTTCATCCTGGCACCTACCTCTGATCACTCTTATCTTCCTTCTTCTCTTGCAGGAGGTAAACACAGAGTTCATGCAGGGCTGAGTGTTAAACTAATATCCCCCACACTGGGGGCCTGAAAGGATTACTTGGACCCCTCAATGCTATCATAAAACCGAATGTTTTAAGAGCTGGATGAATGTGACTTTGGATCCCTTTTAGAACTGCTTTTTAAGATGTTTTCAATGCTAGAGAGCGATGAAGAACACAGTCCTCTTTGTTCAGCTAAGCAGCGAGACCTCGCAGAAGCAAAAGTCATGGGTGCTGTATGCAGAGACCGGTGGGGGAGGTTCTGCTTCAGGGCTGTTCTTTGTGTGGTTAGTAAGGTAGCTGACTGAAAACAACTTGCATCAGATGAAAGGATATGGCTGGCCTCAAAAAACAAAACAAAACAAAACAAAAAACCAACCCAACAGATGCACTACATATTTTTTTAAATAAAAAATAAAGAACACACAAGGCACATAATACCCACTTGCTTTTTAAGATGACTCCATCCAGGCAAACAAGCTGAAAGGCTTCTTACTTCAGAGAACAGTTAGGCTGCACATGGGAACTTGGGCAGATAGAAAACAGACCAGCCATGTATCACTTTTCCTTCTGCTTTTTTAGAGGAGGAGATTCGTAGTCCCTGGCCCTGTGTGTGTGTTGAGAGCGGAGGTCATACGACGCCCTTCAGAAGTGGGGATGGTTGGGCCTCTGTGTTAAGGTCATTTAAACCACAAAAAGCCCCAGTTATTTCTCTTTTCTCTGCAAATTAAACACACTCCCCGTCGTGTTGTAATGGGTTTCAGTCCTTTGTAATTAAAGATCCAACTGTTCACCTTCTAAACCAAGGGCTTTTTAGCACATCGTTGCTTCATTTATCTCTGGGGAGAGACACTGATCCACCCGTTTGCTGTCGCAGTGACGCAGCCCTCAGTGTCTGGCTGGCAGTAACGTGGTAATGAAAGCGAACACTACACATTCTGTAGGAGATCCATTACCTAAACTCTCTAATGAGCTTTGCTTCTCAAGAGTTTTTCAGTAGAAGAAAGAAAAGATTTACTACAGAGAAGATCCTGAAGTAAGGTGACTGTCTCTTGAGAGTGATTGAACGTTAATTTTTCTTTGTTCTTCTATAACTGAAATTCATTTCTTGCTTTCTTTGTTCTCTTTCACATGTAACTTGACTTCACAACAAATTCTTCTTTTTTCATGTCCTTATTCTGAAGTTTTCTGAAAGCAGAGCCCAAGGCAGAGGGTATGGGTGCTGTATCCAACAGAAGCATAAGCCTAGAGGGAGGGAAGCAGAGAAGTTCAACAAAAGGAATCAACAGGACATACCTACTAGCTGAACATGTCTACCCTACTGGCTCAACCTGTCCATCCAACTGGCTGAACATCCAAACAGTCAGAGACATCTATTGGCTGAACTTTTCCCCCAGTACTGTTAAGTTGGTTTTTAGCATGAAGTAACTAACAATCACACTTGGAACACTAAACTGTACCCCAAGCCTCTCTTCTTACCTACTTCTCTCCCTTCGGACTTCCTCATGCTTCTCTTGGAAATGAGCATGGCTCATGCAGAAGTAAATGTGTTGTTAGAGCATCGTTCAAGTTCCTTCAAAGTTGGTTGTTACTATGGAATCAGGGATGGAAGAAATTTGCAGCCTAAGGGATCTGAAGAGATGCTGGAGGTGTGTGTGGTTCTCTGTTGTGGGTACCTGTCAACTGTTGGTCTGTGTGGAGCCAGCAAAACTCAGCCTTGTGCCAGGAGGTGATTTACAATAGGCTGGTGATCATGATCTTGACATTATATTTGTCTTGTCTCAGGAATCATTAGTTCAACTCTCTCTGAGGAACCAGAAGCTAGAATGTGTATAGGTCCTTCTGTATTTTCCCAATGAGGCGTGAAGCTATCTAAGGAACACACACACACACACACACACACACACACACACACACACACACATGCACACACAACTTCTTTTTGTTGGCCTGGAACTTGAGTCAATACTCCTGCCTCAGGTTTTCAAGAGTCAGGATTATAGGTATGAGCCACTGTACCTAGCTTCAATATATTTTTATTATTATTGCTGTTGTCATTGTTGTTGTTACTTTTATGTTTTTACAGTCCAGCCATTACCCCTCTCCCAGTCCCCCATCCCACAGTTCGTCATCCCATTCCTACTGCTCCCTATCTCCAAGAGGATGTTTCCTCCGACCCCCGCTAGGCCTCCCCACTCCCTGGGGCCTCAAGTCTCGCGAGGGTTAGGAGCATCTTCTCCCACTGAGGCCAGACTAGGCAGTCCTCTGCTGTATATGTGTCAGGGGCCTTGTGCCAGCTCGTGTATGCTGCCTGGTTGGTGGCTCAGTGTCTGAGAGATCTGAGGAGTCCGGGTTAGTTGAACCTCTCAGAGAAGAGCCATGCTAGGCTCCTGTCTGTAAGCACACCATAGCATCAGTAATATTGTCAAGCCTTGGAGCCTCCCCTTGAGATGGATCCTAAGTTGGCGCCTGTCACTGGACCTCCTTCCCCTCAGTCTCTTCTCCATTTTTGTCCCTGCAGTTCTTTTAGACAGGAACAATTCTGGGTCAGAATTTTTGACTGTGGGGCGGCAACCCCATCCCTTTACTTGATGGCCTGTCTTTTTATTGGAGGTGGATTCTACAAGTTCCCTCTTCACTGTTAGGCATTTCATTTAAGGTCCCTCTCTTTGAGTCCTGAGAGTCTCTTACCTCCCAGGTTGCTGGTACTTTCTAGAAGGTTCCTCCACCTCTAACTTCCTGAGGTTGCATATTTCCATTCATTCTGCTGACCCTCAGGGCTTCTCTCCTGTTTTCCCCCTCCATACCCAATCATGTTCCCTGTTTCCCTTCCCGGTCCCCTCTCCCACCAGGTCCCTCTCTCCCTCTGCCTCCCATGATTATTTTCTTCTCCCTCTCAATATCCTCACTTGGGTCCTTCTGCTTGTTAACCTTCTTGAGTTCTGTGGATTGTATTCTAGGTACTCTGTACTTTTTGGCTAATATCCACTTATTAGTGAGTACATACCATGCATGGCCTTTTGGGTCTAAGTTACTGCACTCAGGATGATATTTTCTAGTTCCATTCATTTGCCTGCAAAACCCATGATGCCCTCTTTCTTAATAGCTGAATAGTATTCCATTGTGTAAATGAACCACATTTTCTGTATCCATTTTTTTTTGTTGTGGGACATCTGGGTTGTTTTGAGTTTCTGGTTATCACAGATAAGGCTGCTATGAACATAGTGGAGCACGTGTCCCTGTGGTGTGGTGGGGCATCTTTTGGGTATATGCCCAACAGCGGTAGAGCTGGATCTTCAGGTAGATCTATTTCCAATCTTCTGAGGAACCTCCAGATTGATTTCCAGAGTGTTTGTACCAGTTTGCAATCCTACCAGGAATATATCTTTTAACAAGGACATTCACCCATTAGCTGTACTTAGAAACGCCATTATCTTACAAATTTCTTCTTTATATAGTAATGTTTATATTATTTTGTGATGTTAGTTGATACCTTCACAATTCATCAAATTTGGTTTTGATCTGTGACATCTTAGGATCATTGGAAAAACCTACACTTTAAAAAAGTAACTCGGTTTCTTTTTAAGTATGGGTGTGCACTCTTGTGAGTGTATGCAAGTGTGAGTGCAGATACTCTTTAAGTCCAGAAGAGGGCACTACAGTCTCTGGAGCTGGAGTCACAGGATGTGGTGATGGGAATAAGACATGGGTCCTTTTGAAAGAACAGCATGGGCTCTTAACTGCTGACCTGTCTTTCTCTCTGCAGAAAGATCTACTCTTAATAATGGCCCTTTCAATGTAGGAATCACTAGAGATTTAATCTCAGTGACTCAGTTTATTCTAGTTCAAAGATTCCAGACATGGAGAGATGTTCTGATACAGGAGCTTGAAGGCACATCCTGGAACTCAGATAATGGCCATCTGTGCTTTTCTGTTCTGAGAGTTCCTAAAGAAATGTGATAAAGAATGGTTCATTAAGAACACTGAGCTGCTCTAGGTGAGCAGAAGGTTCTGTGTAATCATTCAAGCAAGTAAAAACAACATTACAGAGTGTTACCTTTATTAGCCTTCGTTGGTCTTTGGCTTTTGACTTTTAACAGGAGAAGGTAGATCATTTATAGATTGTATCTTAGAACAAAGTCAGCTGTTAATATTATGTGTGTGTGTGTAGTATGCATGCTTGAGTATATGCACATTTGCATATGTGTGTAGTATCCATGCTTGGGTATATGTGCATTTGCATGTATATGCATGTATGTATAGTATACATGCTTGGGTATATGCACATTTGCAAGTGTGTGTATGTCTTATGCATGCATGGATATATGCACATTCTCAGTGCATGTGTGTGTGTAGTATGCATGCACATGTGTATGCACATTTGCATGTGTGTGTGTTTGTGCACATGTATATGTTGAAGCTGCAGGTTGATGTGGTACTGTTCCACAATCATTTCCCATCTTATACTTTGAGGCAGGGTCTCTCCATTGAACACAAAGTTTGCCAACATGGCTCTCTGCTAGACCACTCTGCTAGATCAGGGAACCCTGTCCTCATCATCAGAACACTGGAATTATAGGCAGGCTGCCATGCCTGTTAAGAATTTACATGTTTTTTTAGGGATCCAACTCTGACAACTTGTAGGGACAATACTTTATCCACTGAAGGACCTCTACAGACACACACACACACACACACACACACACACACACACACACACACACACACACACAATGACAAATGCTGGCTATGTTGCCCAGGATTGCTTTGAAATTTCAATCCTGTCTCTGCTTTAACAGTGCTGGAGACAGAGATATGTGTCACTATCCATGGCTTACCTGTGACTTTTCCAAGATGTGATCAAATCAGTGTCACCAGAAAAATATTCATTTATATTCTAGATGAAGATGCACCCCCCCAATTGCAGTTTTCTCTCAGTGAAATTTTAACAATTATTTTCAATAAAATGTAGCAATACCTTTAGTTATATTTTTGTGTGAGTTTTTTTTCTTTTTCAGAATATCTTTTTTGTTGCTTTAAGGATGTGCAAAGATATTGAAATAATATTTTAAGCAGTGTGGAAGATGGATATCTCTTTTATTTGTACAGTAAGAGAAGTACAAAAAAAATGTTCCAAGAAATGTGTTCTCTTTAATCTTCATTTAAAGACTTAATTGCCCATAAAATCTGCTGAATCTAGCCATGTAGTTGATAGGAAGATTGCTTTTCTCTTTTTTCTCTTGGTTTTCTGTTTCTAGAGGTAAAGGGATAGAAGCAAACATGTTTTGATAGCATGTGAGCACAGAGAACAAGAGAGAGAAACACTGGTATGTCCACTTCTTCACTGGTCTCAGCCTTCACATTCTATGTTAAGAAACTTTGAAGTACCTCCCACAGAAGGGTTAGAATACATTTCCATATTCCTTGATCCTTGTTCTCTCCGTGTATCCTAAAGGATTATTTGGAAGGAACTATGCCTGTCAGAACTTGGAAGACTTTGCAATAGGTCTTTTACATTGGTCTCAGTTGCTCTTCTAATGCTATGATGAAACACCATGACCAAGACAATAACAGAAAGCATTTAACTGAGGGCTTATGTACAGTTTCAGAGGGCTAGTCCATATGCATTATGGCAGGGAGTGTGGTGGCAGGCAGGATGTCACTGGAGCAATAGGTAGCTTACATTAAGATCCACAGGCAACAGGCTAACTGATACGCTGTGGACTTTCAAAACCTTAAAGCCCACCCCTAGTAACATACATCTTCCATCAAGGCCACACATCCTGAATCTTCCTAAACAGTCTACAACTGGCAAACAAACATTTAAATATATGGAGGAAACTCTTATTCAAATTGCAACATTTCTTCTTGATTTCTTAAGCCTTGGCCACTGGCCTAAAGGTAACGTGTCCTGGATAAGTCACCAGCCACAAATTTTAGCATGCTCCTTTAGCTGAGTCACAAGCATAGGTACTATTCAGTCAATGTCTGCAAGATGATTCTTGCTACACATGTCAGTCTATAGACGTGTTTTTGAAGACAAATAAATCTTACTTGATGCTATCATGTCTGATGTGGGTAAAGAGGTAATACTGTAGGTGTGTATGTGTGTGCATATGTGTGTGTATGCTACCCACACTCATCATGAACTGTCTTTAAGATATGGGCACTGTTGTCAGCACACTAGGTAACACTCCTGCAGAAATTACAGCTAGTGTTTTACCAGTGGCTAGCATATGACTAGCAATGGGGATATATTACTGTCTCCCCTTTACTGAAAGATTCTTTAGAATGTACATATAAAAGAGTCCATTCAGGTGGCACCAAAATAAATTCAACTTCGTTCTTTTCTCGGGGGGAATCTGGGACTGCCATTCTTCATAGTAGGCTGTGTAGTCTTAGCAGAAATCTGCAAACCCCTGTAGAAGAGTGGAAATATAATATTATTTACAGGAGTGCTTTCCAGTCACCTGTCCAGCTTCTTGATTAAGCATTTATTGAATGCCTGCTTTTTCTAGATCCAAAAGCTACAGATGTAAAAGAAACAGCCACTTATTTTAGTATACCATTGGAGGAGTCAAACACCTGGACCGTCACAGAAATCAAAAGATACAATGTTGTTAAGGAATCTGCTTAGACAGAAATGTTTAGATGTTGGAGGTCTTTTTATTTTTGTAGTTATGGAGATGACAGAGCCCAGAGCTTTGTGCATGCTAAGCAAACATCCTAGTCCCAATTTCTATCATCTCCAGTCTAGAGAATCGTTTCCCCTTAGAAGATATCTGGCATGGTAAAATTGAGTTTATTAATTTGGAATGATTTCACTTTGTAAAGGATATAAGAGAGATGTATCTCCTTCCTCTAGAATTTAAAATTATTGACAGTTTTCAACAAGGTTTTAAAAGGTACTATATGAAATCAGTCACAAATAAAAAAAATCGAAAATATATTCCGTTTTATTATTTACTTCACAAATACATTCCTTTTCAAAACCTAAACCAAGGTCTTTGTCATATGGAGTCCTACCTATCACATACCAGGTAGATAAATCACCTAATATCACATTAATTGCAAAGTGCCCCTTGGAAAATGTTTTAGCTCTTCAAATATGAAAAACATATGCCACAAGAAACCATGCCCAGAATCTTAGGGAGGGGAGCCAACCCCTTTTTACTGTTTAGCACTGTGCCCTGCTAATAGAATAGACACTGGGGGACTCTTTTGGCATGTTTCTGGTTCATATCCACTGCTCACTTTGAACTGAGACCCAGAGCTCAGCAAACCTTTCTTCCTCACCTCTGTCTGAATTGCTTTTCAGTATAAAAAAGTTCCCTGTCTTCTGAGCCATCTCTCACTAAATCTGCTGCCATCTTGAGTTGTATACCCAGCCTCCAGAATGCTGAGGGTTACATAGCCATTGGTCATAAGTGATTAGGTCTCACGCACTGCTTCTCAGCCATCCTAATGCTGTGACCCTTTAACACAGTTCCTCATGTTTTGATGCCCCCCCACCTTAAGCCATAAAATTATTTTCCTTGCTACTTCAATAACTGTAATTTTGTTACTATTGTGGACTGTGACGTAAATATCTGATATTTACAGGACATCTGATAGTGTGTCCACAAGAGGGTCACAACTCACAGGTTGAGAACCATTGGTTTAAGGTATTCTGTGACAGCGGGGGACAAAAAGAGGAGTAAGATAAGTAGGCAGGCCAATGTGGTTTGTATGGAGCTAGCTTCCACAAGAGGAAGTAATGATGTCACTTCTCCCCTGCAAAGATGCTCCCTCCTCTCCTATGCCTTGATTGGACCTCACACCTGCCACTTCTGTCTATGATGTCTTCCTGCAATTTTTTGGTAAAACAATTCTGTCTCCATGACTACTTTGGACATACAGACATTTGGGGTATAATGTGTGTGTGTGTGTGTGTGTGTGTGTGTGTGTGTGTGTGTGTTGGGGGATGGTATTTCATGTGAGTGCAGGTGCCCATAGAGGTCATTAGATCATCTGCTAGAGTTCTACATGGTAATGAGTCACTCAATATAGGCCCAGAACCTGAGCTCAGGTTCTCTGAAAGAACAGAACACACTCTTAACTGCTAAGCCATCTCTCCGATACCATGGGTGAATATTTTCTAATTGCCTATCTCTGACTATTCCCCCTTATCAAATGCATTAACATTAACAGCACAAAGAACATATCGTTCTGCAAAGGGGGATAGGAAATCACACAGAGGAAGGGGGTCTAGGCCACTGTCTGCATTCACCTTTTATGTATAACTTATCATCTTGAACACTCAGAAGCCCAGGATGAGAGCTGACGGCCCGTGGAAGTGGCCAGAGCATTTCTACCTTGGCTTAACTGCTTATCAACAAAGCACCGTTTCTCCTGAACAATGCTCTACACTGGAGGAGAGCGGCTCTGGGGACCCTATGAAAGGAAAACAGAATTTGCCTGGATGCAAAATACTTCAGCCTGTTTTCTTCTCTAAACACCCGGCTTTCAGTGTTCTTTCTATTTCATTACACCGGGGAAGAAAATTCAATTGTGTGCTATAGAAGCTCTTGTGTTCACAGTCACATTGGCGTTCCTTGTGCCTGCATTTAAGGGGAGCTCTCTCTATACCACACTTAGAAGCCGCAGGGCTGGTTAGCGTCCTTTGTAGGCATAGAGTAATACCACCCCATGACCAACTCCTCAATATGAAACTGTAAATGTTTTTGTCCATGTTAGGTTGACATATAAAATGGATTCAGAACCAAACATGTTTTTTTTTTCTCAAGCAGTGATGAGTCTGTGCTGAACAAGCCTCCCTTTTCCTTCCAATCACATGCTAATCATCAGGAAAGAATCCTGATCAGGAGAGATGAATACTACAGAGCTGTCACAAGGAGCGTTTTTGGTTTAATACATTTTCTGAGTAAATATTGAGTCTCTGAGAGTGTCGGTAGCATCAAAAATCCCCTGAGTACTCTTTCTTTAACATGGGTATAATAGAATTATATTTTTATAACCATTCTGGAATCAGTGAAATAATTTACATTAGCATCCCAAACTGAGCAACAATTAATAGGATTTTGTTGTCAGTTTGGGCAGACACGATTAACAGCAGAGAGTGAGAAACCTGCCCTTGCTTAGCTCGTTGGAGGCATTTTACCTGGTCAGTGGCCAGAACCTTTATTGCATTTTGTTACAGATCATAAAATGGGCCTGAGCCCCATGATCCACTCCGTGCAGTAGATGAAATGCAGGGATGAAATAAAAAACAGCATCGGACAGGTTCATCCTCTGAGAGTTTCCTCAATGCAGATTCTCCATCTTACGAAGCGTGGGCAAAGGGAGGAACAGCTAACACGGACAGAAGCTGGTGAGAATTAAGACATGTATTTCCTGATAACTAGTACATGCATGTGTGAGAAGTATACACCCTCCCCAAACACACACACACACACAAAAGAGAAAGACATACACCTACAGACAATCATACGTACATAGACACCTACATAAACATACAGACATACACAGACACATAGACATGCACACACATGCATACAGACACATACATAGACACACACAGATACACATAGTTATGCAAACACACATACAGATACACACACACATGGACACACAGACATACATACACACATGGATACAGTCACAGACATTTAGACATACACACACAGACATATATGCAGACATACACAGCCATGTACACACACACACACACACACAAAGACAGAAACAGACAGACACACACATGTGTATGCCAATTCTTCATGACTTTATTTCAATGGCTCTTTGAATTAATTTTAATTTCTTCCATTAAAAACTGCAAAAGGCTGTGTTCAGAGATTCAAGGATCATTGTGATGAAGATCAAATTAGGTTCTCATGTCATTACTACAAGCATCAACTCTTTGTTAGGATTTCCAGATGCCTGGAGGGCAGCTAAAGCAGAATAAAGCTTGGCTTCACCGTGGTCAGTTTGTGTCTGTCTCCTTTAGCTAAAACCATTTTGTCAGGTTCCTTCCCAGCAAACACACAGGGGTGAGTTGTTCAGTTAAGGACTTTCTGTCCAAACACAGGCAATACGAGTCTGATTATCGTGGAATTCTCCTGACCTGTGTCACCTTAAGACTGAAACCATAAAGGTAAGAGTAACTAAGGTATTCTCAATGTCTACGGTGACAGTATTCTATCAGTTTTTAAGACACCTTGTTCCAGTGGTACCTTAGAAGTCTCTGACCATTGCCCTAAACCTGTAGTCACCTTGAGTTCCAGGGACAGCCAGCTTTACAGACCGATCATGCCTTGAACATACCACCCACCTAAGTGGAGCAATTATCCCATGATGGGCACTGAGGTTTCCTCCCAAGCAGAAGTAATCATATCAGAAATTGAACCAAATTGACATTCAAATGATAATGTTGACGATGACAGTGATGATGATGATGATGCTGGTGGTGATGGTAGTGTGTGTATGTGTGTGTACGTGTGTTTGTGTGCTATGATGTTTGTATGGAGGTCAGAGGACAATTGAGTGTTGGTCATTGCCTTTCATGTTGTTTGCAGCATGGTCCATGTGTTGTTCACTGCCTTTCGAATGTCCAAGGATACTCCAGGCTCTGCCTTCCATTTGCATTTACGGGCCTTTGTTTGTTAGGGTTTTCTGTGGTTCTTGAGGTTTGAACTCCTGACTTCGTGCTTATGTGGCAAGCACTTTACCCACTGAGCTATCTTTCCAGCCTCCTCATAGAGTTTTTTAAAAAGTGATCCTAAGATATTTATTATTTTGTTTTTCTAATACAAAACTTCCAAGTCATCATGAAAGCTTACTAGAGTTATTTACAGATAATTTTAACACACACACACACACACACACACACACACACACACACACACAATTTAAGATCAGTGAATAGATATTTATGTCTCACTATATGAAATACATTCCAAATTGCCTTAGATGTGGTCTAGTTTGCAATGTTCCTGTCATTTGCCAGTTTTTGTCTCTCATTATTTCTCACTGTTAGTGAATAGATGGGCTCACTAGTCCTGCTTGAAAGAATGTGAAGTACCCCAATGTGAATTCAACCTAAGTTTCTCCTAAACGAGGGTACCTTTTGTTATGCCCCATTATGCTGTTCTTGCAAGTTCCCCTAACAGACTCATCTTTAAAGTCAATTGACAAAAACAGGGCCCACAGCGGGTTGCTATGATGTTGGCTGCTAAGGAAAAGCTAGTTTGAGTCTCGAAACATGGCCCCTGGTCCTTAATGACATTGACTTGTCACGGATCCAAGAGAGAAAAAAAAAAGAACAGCACAGCCGAGCCACGTCCGGTGAAATCTGACACTTCTCCAGCCTGAGAATTAAGCAATGATTTAAGATAATATCGTCACATAAATTAATGGAGTAAGGCTATGTAGCTTCAGGCCTTGGGAAATGGTTCAATCTTCGATTGCAAGGTCACGTATAATGAAGCAAGGGAGAGTCCTTGGCTAAACAAAGAGGTGATGTTATACATGTGTCCTAAGGATAGGTAAGGCAACCTTCCCACCAGTCCTGCTTCTCTGGGCTCTTTGGATGTACCTACTGTTGTAGATTCACTGTACAACAAAATAACAGTTCCCCCCTTTTCAATGACCAGCTTCTAGGCACTGCTTGGAGACAGATAAGCCCCTTGTCATCAAGTTAGTTTGTATTCCCAGGTGCCAGAGCCTAGGCAGAGCCAAAAGCCAGAGGAATCTTACTCCAGCTCTTAGATTTGGGCTATAGACTAAGGACATGAAACATCATAGTTCAACTAAAAGGTTTCTTTTATTTCAGCATTAAAAAAAAAAATACCTTCTTGGAACAATGGCAATCTGGGATTATTTTTGTCTCAATGCCCTGTTCTGACTGTTGTGCTGTTTTTAACAAGATGTAGTTCAGCCCCGTTTCTTTTGTATATGATCAGATAGAGACAGAGTAGACCCAACTGCTCGGCTCTTTAGTCTCAGTGGAATTCATCATAAACAAAGAAACAGCATGTTACACTGTCTTCTTTCCCCTTTGCTTTCTTCCCATTGGTTCTTGATCCCAATTGGTCAAATCACAGCATGCCACCCTTAGACACACTGATTGTATATTGGTAGTCATGAAAAGAGCCATTTGTGGTCCCTAAGGTGCCTGATTAAGGGGGAGCCCGAGGCTCTCAGAAGCATCTCTAAGTTGCATGTCAATGAGAGCCAACCAAGTAAAATAAACTAGAGGCTTCCAAATTCGGGAGATGCAGCAACTCCCATGCTTTATCCAGGCCAGGGGATTTCCAGGAATACAAACCAATAGGATTGCTTGTCAATCAGTTCCTTGTTGCTTTTGTAACCAATTAATCTTAATTTAGTGGCTTGAGAGAATACAAACTTACTCACGTGAGTCCAGGAGGTCAGAAACTAATGTTACATAGTTACAATGGAGATGTTAGCAGGACTGCGTTCACCCTGGAGAGTCCAGTTCACCCTGGAGAGCCTAAAGGAAGACCTAGTTTCATTACCTTTACTAGCAGTTGAGGTTACCATCATCCCTACTCCTGGTCTTTTTGTGCCTCCACAGCATCTTCAAGTCTCTTTCATCCCTGACTCTGACTTACCTGTCTTCACCTTCTCCTTATGAGACAGTTATTCAGCCTACCATATCTGTGTTGAGTTGGCTCAGGTGGGGATTTTTGCAGCTCTATTTTTAACTTTCCCGTGGAGGTCAAGTACCATTATGCCCTCCCGCCTTGACTGCACATTACGGGTTTTAAGACGTGGGCTTACTCAGAAGAAATGCTATTAGAGTGTAAATTATTTGGTTTTAATTCTCACTAGAGCAGGCTGTATATATGCTTTCAGGCTTGGATTCTTCATTTACCATATGCAGATTAAATACTTATGATTTGCCCAATTCACAAGGTTGTTATGAAATTCAAATGGCATAAACCACTAAATTTATACTGTGGGTGTATAGAAAGTACTTTATTTTATCTCATGTGGGTACCATCTTTTAAAATAATAATTTAATCACTGATAGTAAACTCAGTTTTGGAACATGGATCTGGCTGTAATTGCATTTACATAATCTTTTGCCTAATGGAAAATGATAAGATGCTGGAGAGCTACTCGGTGGTCAAGAGCACTCGCTCTTCTTACTGCAGAGGACTCAGGTTCAGTTTACAGAGACTTGAAGACCCACATGGTGGCTCACAATCATTCCTAACATCAGTTCTAGGGAATACAGTATCCTCTTCTGGCAGGGCACTAGGCATGCATATGTTATACATACACACATACATATATATATATACATACATACATAAATACATACAGACAGACACATAGGAAAATCACTCATATACAGAAAAAACAAATCTTCAAAAACATTTTGAAAAAGATGAGCATTCATGAGGTTAATAAAGATAGAGAATAAGGGAGGGGGGCTTGAGGAGATGAGTTAGCAGTAAAGAATGTATATTGCTTTTCTAGAGGACCTGGGTCCAGTTCCTCGAATCCAGGTTGGGCAGCCCTCAAATGTCCTAACTCCAGCTCAGGAGGGTCTAGCGCCCTCTTCTGGTATTCCCAGTCACCTGCACTAACATGCACATACCAGCACACAGAAATATATATTAAACATACATATATAATCTTTGATAAATTAATATATAGATTTAATAAATAAATAGATTTAATAAATCTCCCTGTCTCAAAATCTACTTGGAAAAAACAATCAAATGAATTTGAAAGGAATAAAATCAATTTGGATGGAAGGAAACAGCTCTTAATGCTACAAATTGGGAAGATGGGCTGGGTATTGTGAAATTCACCTAGAGACATTTGGAGTGTGAGGAGGCAATGTGTTCTCTCGTAGATGTGAGGCATGTCAGAGATCTCCTTCATGTAATGTAGCTGACTCTAGCATCACTAGTCTTTCTTGAGACCCCAGATAGAATACTGTCGAGAGAGTAGGCAATAGGCATGGGGCCTGGGATGATATATCTCAGTAGATCTTAACATTTCAGAATTCCTGAAATGATTTGGAAGGAGGAAAAACTGGAAGCACATTTCATAATCTATAAAACGTGAATCTGGTGTGATCTGAGACACACATCTCTGGTCAGGGTATTTTCTGAAACGATTAACTGAAGAGTCACCCCCTCTCCACACACCCCCAAGTGGCCAGCATCTTCCAGCAGAAGTTAAGATAAAAGGGGCTGGAGAAGTAAGAAACTACTGCCCGCCTGCCTTCACTCACTGCTGATGAGTGCATCGACTGCACCATTGCAGCTGCCTCTGTTGCCGCCACGGCTGCCACCACCCTCCCCTGACCTCAGAACTCATCCTCTTTACTATTTAATATTTGATTGCACACTGAAGACCTGTGGCTCTCTAAGAACCATACAGACCTTCAGCATCAGATTATGAATGCTGACACACCCAACTTTGTGAGCTGAGCAGTTCCAGAGTTCTTAGCGTGGCTAATGTGCAGACAGCTATTGTTAGGTTTCCCAACCTTTATAGTATATATGTCCAGATCCGTTCTAGGTCTTTTCCTTCAGACAACCCTGAAGGATACAACTTGAAACCAAAGGTAAGAAGTTGGTCGGCAGTCACAGGTCAGAAATCACCACCGAGAAATCTGCATCGTGGAGTCTTCATCTCAAAGGAGACTTCACCCCAAAGCAGAGCAAATCAATGTTTTGGTGTGACACATCTAACTTTGTTATCGATATCACCGAGTGGTACGTGGGAAAGAAAAGGGCTCGGTGATAACTGATCGGGAAAGAATGGGCATTAGGCCTAAGCATCTCGACAAATCAAAACAGAGAAGGAATTGAAGCAAAGGATAAAAAAAAAAAAATAGGGCAGAGAGATGGTTCAGCAGGTCAAGGTACTTGTTGCCAAACCTGAAGACCTGGATTTGATTTCCCTGGGACTTACATGGACCAGGGCTCTGTGGCACAATCCCTAGCCTACACACACACACACACACACACACACACACACACACACACACACACACACAGACACAGACACAGACACAGACACAGACACAGACACAGACACAACACACACACACACAACAGACACAGACACAGACACACAACACACACACACACACAGACACACACACAGACACAGACACACACACACACACACACACACACACCACACACAGACACAGACACACACAACACACACACACACACACACACACAGACACAGACACACACACACACACACACACACACACACACACACACACACACACAGACAGACACAGACACAGACACAGACACAGACACAGACACAGACACAGACACAGACACAGACACAGACACACCACACACACACACACACACACACACAAGAGAGAGAGAGAGACAGAGACAGAGACAAAGAGAGACAGACAGACAGAAAGATATAAACAAACAAATAACTAAATAAAATGCAATGATATGTATATTTTTAATTTCCCAGAAAAGGAGAAATCTCCAGAATACTGTAAGAAATATCCTCCTAAGCAGATTCTTTAGCCAAGAGATTAAACATTTCAGGAAGAGATCATATAACAGACAAGAGAGTCCAGGGAGGGAAGCAGCTGAGGTGGTGTGGAAATGAAGTAGGTTAGTCTCTCCATAGTTCCACTCACACACTGTGGGGCTACATTCTGAGAAATGCATCATTGGGCAATTTGGTCATTATGCTAATGTCACAGAGTTGTACAATCTGTGACATAACTAGGTGATGAAATGGCATAGGGCTGAAGTCATGTGTGTGCCTGACATGTTACTGTGAGGTTCACAGCATTGCATACCACACTAATTAATACAGTCTCTCTGACATTAATGTAATATTCATATACAAATATATTGCAAAATAACTCTCAAGCATAGAATCAAGTAAGTTCCTCTGCCCTGAGCTAAGGAGTTTGTACTAGAGTTGTCCAACTGATAAAAATACAAACACGCAGATCAGATCATACGATTCTTATTTTGAAATACAGATTTTCTTATTATTCAGGTGAGATAAGGCCAGGAGATCAGATGTGATTGATAGCTTGCTGCTGCTAGCTCCCCAAGGGCAGGGAAGGCCATGAGACATACATGTGTCACCTGGTCAACTTCTAGAGACTTGAGGAGGCAGCACAGTAAATACAAACCTGAGTCTTTTTGTCTCTGTGGACAAGACAGGGTTAAGCTTGGGATTGGCTAGCGTGCTGGCTAGTTTTGTCAACATGACTGGCTGGAGTCATCTGGAGGAGGGAATCCCAATCAAGAAGATGCGTCTGTAAGATCAGGCTGTAAGCAGTCTATAAGGATATCTAGTTAGCTAGTAATTAATGGGGAGGGTCCAGCCAATTGTGGTTAAGGCCATCCCTGGGCTGGTGGGCCTGGGTTCTGTAAGAAAGCAGGCTGAGCAAGTTATGGGGAGCAAGCCAGTAAGCAGCACCCCTCTATGGCCTCTGCCTCAGCTCCTGCCTCCATGTTCCTGCCTTGTTTGAGTTCCTGTCCTGACTTCCTTTGATGATGAACACTGATGTGGAAGTGTAAGCTAAATAAACTCTTTCCTCCCCAAGTTGTTTTGGTCGTGGTGTTTCATCACAGCAAACAAGCAAACAAAAACCAAAAAACCAAAAAACCCCAAAAAACCAAAAAACAACCCCCCAAACAAACAAACAACAATGACAACAACAAAAAAAAAAAAAAGAAAAAGAAAAAAACTAGAATTAAGGTAGCTAGTATAAGTACTTTTGTTCTATAGATTTTTACTTTTATTTTAAAATAATGTGTGTCTGTGCATGCAAGTATGGTACTACAGAATCTAGTAGTTCCCCTGGAGCTGGGGTATAGGTAGTTGTGAGCAGCCTGAGATGGGTATTGGGAACTATGGACCCAGGGAACCCAGTTGGGATTCTTTGAAAAAGCAATGCATTCTCTTAATTGCTGAGCCATCTCCCTAACCCTAGTCTGAATAATGTCAGCCCCAGTGTTAAGGATGTCCTCCTTCTTATGTGGTGCCAGGTCTTCTGCATGTGGTGTCTGTGGTATGAACTTTGTATTCCTGGTTTTCCATTTGAAAAGTGCATTCTCTGGTTGTTTGCTATTTCTAGCAATTAGCAAATCCTGGAATGAGTGGTCTTTGCCAGGGAGATCCAAGTCTTAGATGTGGAAGCATCCAGAAACATAGGAAAACAAACAAACAAAAAACCCAGATCAAAACAACCCCTACAACAGGACTAATATGGTGCTATTCAAAAGGCTCTCAATAGACTACGAAGCGGGACACAAAAGAAATTATTTATCACACTGTGCCAAAGTTGTCATTTACAGAGCACACAATGTAATATTTAATTAAAGCCTAATAAAATTACATGACACGTCACATCCCTGAGTTCCAGGGGGGTATACTTCTGATAATTTCCTGTTGGAATGCTTGAAAGAAAGTTGTTTTCCTCGAAATTAGATATTCTATGCACGCACAACTGAAAATTTTTACTTTCAAGGCAGTGTGCTGGTAATGTCTGCTCTGAAAATTTGTATTTCATTCTATGTAAATGAGTGCCTGAACAAAGAGTAAAACTAATAAATTTTAATAACAAAAATACTAGAAGAAATACATAGCGGGATATAGCTTCATACACACGCCCATGGAGACTCCAGGCTCATAAGTTTGCATGTAATTGGAACCTGGGATGTGTGAAAAATCTGACTCCCAGCCTCCAGGATAAAAAGGAATTTAAGATTCCAGGCAAACAGGTGAAAGACAAAGGCAAGAATATTTATTGAGTCGGTGGGAGAGCTTGGTGACAGATCCAGTCATTCTGTGCCTGAATGTACCTTAAGCAACAGACTTTTTCTTTCATTTGCTAAAATAAATACCTTAATATGGAGAATCTGGAAGGTGCCTTACTGCAGAGGTGGACAAGGGATTGAAAGCAAAACTAATTTATTTTGCAGAAATGGCTGGCCCTTTCACAGCACTGTGGAGGAACTAGGGGCTAATCATTTGGTAAGTTAAATTACCTTTACTCAGATAGATAGATAGATAGATAGATAGATAGATAGATAGATAGGAGACACACACACACACACACAGAAAGAGAGAGAGAGAGAGAGAGAGAGAGAGAGATCTGACATTTTCATGAAGGCCAGTTGTATTTTAAAGCAGAGTTTGGGATCTAAAGGAAGGCATTGGAGGGGTTTCTAATTAAAATCATAAGTGACAGCACCTTGCCTGTGAGGGCATACAGTGAACAATGCAGAAATACGAGTTAAAATTTCCTTTAAAGAGAGAGGAAATGGAGCATCCAAATAGGATGAGATCGAAAGAGGACATTGTTGGCTCATTTGTTATATAAAAGTCTCTTATTTAAAAAAAAAAAAAAAGACATCAAGTCTCTGTAAACAAAGACAGAATCTGTACTTAAGACATATTTACTAATAGCATGGAAATTTTTGACATAAAATCTATACACGCTTGACTCACTTGCAAGCACCAATATACATTAAGTTCTTTTAAGACTCCATTAAGTTTCCACTATTTCGTATTTGTGGAAGAGAAAGATTGCTGTATTTTTTCAATGACTTTGCAAAACCTTTAAGGTAGTTAGCATTTCTTCCCCCAGACTGGTGCACTTCTTACAGACTGAAAGAGAGAATTCAAATGTTCAGCGTATTTGCCACCCAGTGCCTGTTTCTTCATGCATTTGGAGCGTCCCCTGCATTTACTTTGATGAGACCTCAATTCTCCCTATTTACACCGAAACCCAATCAATAACTCATTTATGCATGAGCACTGGGAACAGTTTTAAGAAGGAATTGAAATGACATAAATACACGCCATGCTGGGAACCAGCATTTATTTCCATGTGTGTTTCAAGCTCGGGCCCTTCACAACCATTTATATTGCCTAAGCAACTTCCAGACTATCTCATTTGCTCACCAGAGAACTCAAGCAAGACAAGGTAGGTATTGACGGGCTCTTACAGATGAAGAATTTGTAGCTTACAAGAGGCAAGTTATGAAGCAACAACGACAGGCAAGTACTAGAAAGTATTAGATCATTAGGAGGGATCTTATACAAGGCTTGACACTAACTAGAAGGACGAATGTCACCCATGGACTTGTGTCTTAGCATTTAATGGCACCTCTCTTACCTGCCACTTATCTCTCAGATTTGTAATAGTTCAGTACATCTTGACCATTCCCCCTGCCTCCAGCATACTTGCTATCACATTGGGAAAACCAGTTTGTTCAACCTGTCCTGGAGAAGGACCACACGTACAGTGAGTGTGGAGCATTTACTCAATACATGCTCATCAGACACCAGTGCTCACTCTTACTTTGTGCTAGATTTAAAACATACAGCATATAGGCTTGTTTGCTACATTCCTAGTTCTTATACTGTGATGGGTTTACAGCAATCACCTATTCGGAGCCTAGTACTCCCTGACAGGCTGTAGCCGCAGTTCATATTTTATAAGATAAAGTCCAATCGCTCTGACATGGTACAACTCCCAAGGATTGTTCCAATGCCTGACACATCCCTAAAACTCCATCCACACTTATTCCCATCCATTGATTTTACATTTCAGCCCCTAAAGAACCTGTATATGTTTTGCACAAGTCTGGTTCACTCTGCACGTGCACAATACTAGATATGGTTTCCTTGCCCTCTCTTATCTAGAATTTTTCAGAATATTGGAAAACTGGCTAATTACCACCCATCCTTAATGAATCAGCTCAAATTCTACATTTTCTTGGAAGGCTTCTTCAATGTTTTCTTATGCTCAACCCTTGGCTGTGAATTATTATCAAGTCTGGCATGTTAGTTTATACAAGTTTTCAGCCTGGGGCAGTTTTACTCCAAAGGAGACAAGATGTCTAGAAAGATTTTGGTTATAACAACTGGGGTGATGCTTTTGGCATCCTGGTGGGAAGAGGCCTGGGATGCCTCTTTCAAACCTCGCAAGGCTCGAAAACTTGACAAACAAAGAAATGTCTGGGAATGGAAAACTTCAAGCTGATGAGCCTCCCATAGCCAGAAGTTTTGTTTTTCTTTTCTTTAAATGTTATTTTCCTTATGATACATATGTGCACATGCTTGTCTGTATGTGTATCACATGCATGAGGTGCTTTTGGATGCCAGAAGGGAGTCATTAGGCCTCACATCTCCTTGGAAGTCGATTTACAGGTGGTAGCGAGTCACCACGTTGATGGCAGGTCTTCTGGACTAGCATTCCGGTGCTTTTATCTGCTGAGCTACCGTTCCAGTCTTCTGAAGCTCTAGTTTATCTGTAATTGTATCTTCAGCATCAAGCTCAAAGCTGGGGCACGTTTCATTGGTATTTTCTAACTATGTGATAGGAAGGAGTAAAGTATATATAATTATATAAGTTGCTTAACGTGTTTGTTAAATAATAAAGATACAGATGTCACTCAGACCGTTATTACTACATTCTGACTCAGAGGTGTAAGTTTTGAGTAGGGAGGAGGATGTTGGAAAGAACAGGGGTAAGGAACAAAGAAATCATAGGAATTCAGGATGGAAGCACCAATAATAGAAGAGGTTATCAGAAAATGTCAGAGTCATACTTATGGTGGCCTTTCAACATCTTAATTCTTTGTATGTATTGATATCTGAATATTGTAATATAGCCAATCAAGATTGATTGTGCATACAGTTTCAATATGCAAGGTTATTTTTCTTTTTTGTAAGCTTAGAAATATAGAGCTGGGGAGATGGTTAAGTTAGCAAAGTACTTGCTTTGTAAAGGGTGAGGTACTGCGTTTGACCCACAGAATCCACCTTAAAAGATGACTGGGTGTGATGCACAGGCTTGTATTCCAGTGTTGGGAGTAGATGCAGATGGACCTTGGGCTTGCTGGTCACCCAGCTCAGCCTGGAAATTTCAACCTAGTTAAGACACCATGGGTTAAAAAAAAAACAAATCCCAGGATGGGTGGCACCTGATCAAACCTATCCAAGGTCATACTCTAGCTTCCACACACATGCGTATACCATGCCCTATACATACCTGCATGTGAACCCACATGCGCACACACACACACACAAACCCTTAGATAAAAGAGAAAGAATATGAATTTCCTGAACCTTAATCCTATAGTATTTCATTACATTGCATAGCCTGGGAACATTCTGATTATTTAAGGAGTACCATCTCGATCCTTCTCCCCTGTTTACTCAAGCGTGAAAGCTGGTATAAGCAAGGCTTCCCTTTTATGAAGTCAGTTATGGCAGGTGAACGAACTCGTACAGGAGCCCTTTCAACTGTCGGGCTGAAATCAAAATGGAAACAGTTTTGAAGTTTAAAATAGTTCTTTAAATTTTCATGCCTTTCTGAAGTGTATTATGTTAATCAATATCATCCAGGATGGCATTGAATTACTACCAAGAGTAGTGCTTGAAATACTGCCAAGGTTGGTAGGAAAATAAATAAAAAAATAAAAAAAAACCAAAGAAAACCCCAAACCCTAAAAAGCTAGAAATTTCGTGCCAGGAAGAGCTTGTTCGGAAGTCAACAGTAAAGAGAATCTGGGAATCCAAGATTTCTTAATTAAATATTATTGACTTAAATTTTGTAATAGCACACATTCCTTCCCGAGCGCTAAGGCGTGAGAATGTTCTCTTTCTGCCTACGGGAAAACTCACCTGATCTTTTTGGCTTGACTATGAAACACCCCCCATAGAATCATGTGTTTGAACACTGGTCTTACACTATTTGAGGTTGTGGGGTGTGGTGGTTTGAATAAGAGTGACCTTATATATTTGAATGCCATTAGTCATCAGGGAATGGCACTTGTTAGAATTAGGAGGTGTGGCCTTGGAGTGGGTGTGGCCTTGTTGGAGGAAGTGTGTCATTGGATGTGGGCTTTGAGGTTTCAAGTGCTCAAGATAGAGCCAGTGCCTGTCCTCTTCCTGCTGCCTGGTGATCTGGATGTAGAACCCTCAGCTACCTCTCCAGCTCCATGCCTGCCTGCATGCCATCATGCTTCCTGCCAGGATGACAATGGACTAAACCTCCGAACTGTAATCAAGCCCCAGTTAAATGCTTTCTTTTATAAGAGTTGCGATGGTCATGGTGTCTCTTACACACAATAGCACACTGATTGAGACATGGGGTCTTTTGGAAGCAGTACCTCATTGGCAGGCTAAGGCCGGAGAGGTGGGTCTTGGGGGTTACAGGCAAGCCATGTTGCCAGTTACTTTCTGTTCTTTGCTTCTTGATTCTCTGAGATGTGAGCATGCTCTATTGTGAGTTCCCATCACCTAGGTGCTTCACTCACCATAACTTCCCTGGCACAGTGGAACTGATATTCTCTGGAGTTGTTCTGTTGTCCATGGGTAACAGGAGTGTACTTGGTCTTTCCCAAAATCTATGCATCCAGTACCTGTAGTAGAGGGAATTATTTAAATTGGCCCCATGTTGGGCACCAATTTGCAGTAGAAGAAATTATTTAAACCCCAAATAAGATCTCCTACCCGAAGGAGACCAGTAAAGGAAAACACAACTCAATAATTATGGTATAAATAGCACGCCTAGATTGGGCAGGTTTACCGCTACACTACTCTAATCCCCGGCTATGAGATCCCTTATAACTTGTGGTTATCCCAGGCTGTGTCCTTGTCCTCCGTCGCCGGCTTCCTTCTATCTTCGGCTTCCTTCTGCCTGCTTCCTCCTGCTCCTCCCTCCTCCTGCTTCTTCTGCTGCCAGCTTCCTTCTGCTTCTGCTTCTGCCTCCTTTTATATCGAATTCCTCTCACTCTCTCCTCCCCTAAGCCTTTTTCTCCGCCTCCCCTTCTACTGCCCAATCTCTGGCTCTAGCCTTTATTTTACAGGTTTTAATTGGACAGAAGGTTTACAAGATGTCACCTGTGTACAGATTCAATCATCCTCTGCAGCCCCTCCCAGAAGGCTTTGATCCAGAACTAGGATCAAAATACAAGGCTGAGGCTATCCACTGGGAACTAGGATCAAAATACAAAGCTGAGGCTATCCACAACAAGTACCAGTTAAGAAACAGCTTTGGCATTGGTGACCCACACTGTTCTTAGCTGATTATTTTATTTGTTCTGTTGCTTTGGGATGCATGCCAGTGAGACTTGATAGACAAAATATCTCCTACTCATAGCCAACATGTCTGGGGTCACTTCAAACCAGAACCCAACATGCAATATTTCCCTGATGTCACATTCTAAAGATTGAGGTTTTTCTTTCCTAAGGTGTGTGTGTGGTGTGTGTGTGTGTAGTACAGGTATCTGTGGAGGCCAGAGGTGTCAGATGACCCTGGAGACAGAGGTACAGGCTGTTGTGAGCTGCTCAACATGGGTGCTAGGAAACAAACTCCTGTTCTCTGCATTGTCTCGTCAGTCCCACATCATACTCTAGAATTCAGGGTTCCCTCTCTCTGTGGTTCATGATCCCTTCATGTACATTTTCTCCTCATGTTTTAAGTCTTGTTTTAGCTTTGAAGAAATGATCTGTGCTTTTATGCACAACTGGACTCCTTATAATCTATCTCTGATGCTCTTTCCTATAAAAGCATTTTCACTACAACTGTCTACAGATGATACCTGAAGTGTTGGTACTAAAATTTTTTGAAGTTGTTTAGTTTTGTGTGTGTGTGTGTCTCTGTGTGTGTGTGTGTGTGTACAAATGTCTGCATGTACCCACAAAACTCAGAAAAGAATGCTGGATCCTCTGGGGCTGGAGTTACAGGTGGCTGTGAGCTGCCCAGCATAGGTGCTAGGAACTGAATTTGGGTCTTGTTAAACCATCTCTCCAGCCCTAAGTGTTTGTACTTTTAAATATTTTAAGAACAATTTAAGTGGATAAGCAAAAATATTTTCTAAGCCCTTTCCTTTTTGCAGTGAAAGAACTCTTTGTTAGGGTTATGATTACTGTGATAAAACACCATGGCCAAAGCCATTTGGGGAGGAAAGAATTTATTTGGCTTATGCTTCCACATCACTGTTCATTGTTGAGTAACATCTGGGCAGGAACTCAAACAGGACAGGAACCTGGAGGCAGGAGCTGATGCAGAGGCCATGGTGGGGTGCTCCTTACTGGCTTGCTCCTCATGGCTTGCTCAGTCTGCATTCTTATAGAACCCAGGACTACCACCTCAGGGATGGTCCTTATCTATCAGTTTACTAGTTACTGCTTCACTGTACCCACCACTTGAGATTATGTGCAGTAACAAGTGTGATGTCCTATAGCATTGTCCTAGATGCTGTTGGGAGCTTATGCATATTACCAGATGCTTTTATAAGAGAGCAAAGGGATATTTGATATTCTTATTTAAAGTATATCTATATATGATGGATATTGTCCTCCACAGCAAATGATGCCAATTGTTTGGAATTCATCTTTGAAGCATACCATGGTACACATGTAGGAATTTTCTCTTCATTTTAGCATCTGGGTACTGGAGATTCGGGTCAAGTCTTTTATGCTTCCCAGCAGGTATGCTTACCTGCTAAGCCATTTCATCAGCATTGTTCTGGGATTCTATTATTTAAACAAATATCTCTTTCTTTAAGTATGTGTTTACATATACTATTTTATGTTTTATAATATGTTATTATATGTTATTTATATATGAATATTATAAAATATAAATAATAATGTGTTCTGATTATAGTCTCCTTGCCTCCCACAACTCTTTCTGGATCCAACCTTTCCTACTCAGCCAACTTTGCACCTCTTCCCCCAACATCATGGCCAATTTGTACCGTCCTAATATCCTTGGATGTATGTGGCCTTTCATTGAAGCATGGTCAACTTACCAGAGTACCTTCTTAGAGAAAGCCACCACTTCCTTTCTTGGCAGCTAACAGTTGACAATAGCTCTTCAGCTAAGGGTGAACCTCTGTGTCCAACTCCCCTCTCCATGCTGGGATTTGGCCTGTCATGGGCTTATACAAGTCCTGTACCTGTTGTCACAAGTGCTGTGAGTTTGTATGTGCAGCTGCCCCGCTGTGTCCAGTAGACACTTTTGCCTTCTAGTTGTCCATCACTTCTGGCTCTAAACTCTTTGTGTTCCTTCTGCTACTGTGGTTCCTGAAGCTTTGGAGGAGACTGTGCAGCATATATTCTACTAAGGACTGAATGTTCCGCTGTCTCCTTTTTCCCTGTGCCTCAGCCAGTCGTGGGTCTCTATTGATTATCATCAGCTGTAAACAGATGCTTCTTGGTTGACGGTAGAGTGATCTGGTAAGCTGTGAGTTTCCTGTGATTTTTTTTTTTTGGCTCTCAGCTGGTAAAGATGTCTATCAGACTCTGGGTTAAGGGCCTGCTTTCCAATCAATATCCTCTTAATCTTCATTTTCTAGCCTGCCTTGATTAAAGCTTTGACAAATGCAGTTGAACATTTTTTTAATTAAAAAGTGGTATTTTTTGTGAAATATGAGACTATAATGTATGTATGTATGCATGTATGTATGTGTATATGTATGTATTTAATGTACGTGTACATACGTATGTATGTATGTATTGCTCCTGGAAAGGATTAAACACACCCCACCTTTAATGTTTCTATCTATTTCTGATTACATATAAAAATACAAACATTTCAGAGGAGCTTTAAGTCAGGGTTTAGGCGTGCGCTCTAGGAGATCAAAATCAATAAGGATTCAAATAACTCCATGACTTCAATATCTGAAGCATTTAAAGGAGAATGAAAACATGGAATTAGGTAAACTAGCAACGTTCTGAACAGAGGGTGGTTACACAGCTCATTAAGACAGACCATTAAGTCAATAATGCACCAGCTCTGAACATTCGTTTGGGTCTCTAGCTTTACATAAGCTAATCTCTGCCTCATAATAAATTGATGATATTTTTCTATGAAACAGTAAATTAAAACCAGCAAAGAAAACAGGCAATGAGGGGTCAGTGCACCCTGTCATAGGCTCCTAACCGCTTCCAACACTTCTCAGTGTGTACAGAACCTTAAGCACTGGGCAATGAATATTAGGGGTAAATAAAGGGAAAAGCCTGAGAAAGTCAGCAGTACTCCAGCACTGCACAGGGTCAGGCTAGAAAACACAATCTATCTCTGGTACATATATGTTGTATGTGCACATACACGTATGTGTGCATGTTTGTGGAGATCAGAGCTCTACATCATCTGATGTCTTCGTCAATCATGCTGTCTTTTTCTTTGTCAGGGTATCTCACTGAACCTGGAATTTGCTGGTTTGGTTTGGCTGGACTGGTTGGGCACCATGCCCCAAGGATCGTCCTCTCTCTTCTTCACACTGGAGTAGAGGTACACGGTCTGCACCCAACTTCTTTACTTGGGAGTTGAGACCTGACACAAGTGCACATGCTAGCACTTTATTAACCGAGCCACCTTTTCTTGAAAACAAAACAAACAAAAAAGCAAAACACACACAACAGACACAAGACACACAAACCAAACCAAAACCATTTTAAAAAAACATTGTGATCTGTTACTACTGGCTAGTTTTGTCCTTCTGTCCAGTCTTTGGAGAAGTTTGCATGATCTGATGGCTATATTAGTAATGGTAACTTACTAAGGTATAATAGGTTGGTTGGTTGACTTCTTAATTATATAATATCTTTGCATTTAAACTTGATGGTCTACATGAAAGAACACAAATGGGAATAGGAAAACACAAAGACAACAGACACAAAGAAAAATTCACTGGACATTAAGAGATAGACATACTATTTATTTTTAAGACATATAATGTTTATTTAACATGTAGGTTTGCTCTCAGAGTTGATATATAATAGAGGAAAATGTTCTTTTATCACCTGTTTCTTGTTTTGTTCTCTAAATAAAGATCTAGTGATAACTTCTGGAGACCAAGCATCATTTATTGTATTTTCCCCCCAGAGTTGGAAGGGAAAGATGTATCTCCTCACAAATGTAAGACTGTCCATTATTCTTGTGAATCAGAATTCTACAATCTGCGTGGTACAACTGAAAACACTCTAAGCTTATGGCTGGAAGGCAGCTCAGTGGTCAAGAGCAATATCTGCTCTTGTGGAGAATTTGAATTATGTTTTCCAGCACCTGTGTTAGGCAGCTCACAACTGTTGTGACTCAGCTCCAGGGAACCTAATGCCCTCTTCTGGTGCCAGGCCCAGAAACACAAAATGGAAAGTTAAAAACATCTTAAAAATTATTTAAATCTTCTGAGCTCACTTAAACTAAGAAGTATGAGAGTACCTGGGAAGATTAGAAACTCCCAACATATCCACAATTGTCAAGAACCTGGTAACTGTGGTCTTGAGGATTCTGATTTTATAATCTTTAGAGTCTTTTTACAATTTGACAACATGGAAGAAAGGGAACACATCAACTTTTCTAAAACCCAAATGATTAATTAACATCATCTCTCTGTGCGATTGTTGACTTTTTTTCAGATACACATCTTTTGATTGTTGGTTTATATCAACAGTCTTTTTGTTTCTACCCTGGTGACTTGAAAAGAAATAGATCAGTTTCTCATGATATCTCTGTATACTGTTACTGTTTTCCAATGATTTTTTGTTTGGGTAGGCTAAATATCTTAATTTACATATGTTGTATTTCACCTAACAGCGTTTGAAAATCTGTCATTATACAAAAACTCTGCTTGCTTTCTGGAATTCATAACTATGAAGAGCAACATATTTATGATTAACGGTAGGAAATATGCTTCCAAGATGTTTTATTTGCATTTATAGATATAATTTGCAAAAGGATTTATGTGAACACTACTCATAAATGCTCCCATCAGATGTTTGGCCATAAAACATTTCTAAATGCCACACTCCAGAGCTAATGATCTATCCATCTGAAATACTATTCTGACTCCTGTAAAGGTATAAATTTTAGAGATACACATTATATGCTTATATTTGAGGAGGTACCTGGTAACAGCGTTGCTGGGCAGTCAGGACAACTAGAGGAGACAATGAAGGAATGCTGGCCTATGAATCAGGATGTCAGAGAGGCCAGAGATTGACCTCCAACACCTGGATCAGAAAATTCACACACAGCTCTGATAGTAACATATTGTACATTCAGAGCAAAAGGGGGACATAGAAAGAAAGTCACGTACAAGGGGACAACATATCACCTACAACTAGGACTTTCTCCAGAAGTTGAAAGTATCGTAGAGAGATAAAAATGATCAATAGGTCTAAGCCTCAATATATAGGTGGGGGATGTACACTTCAGGGAACTATTGATAAATTCTTCTTTCCCTACGTAAATTGGCTGCTCTAGATTAGCTCATAAAATTCCAACTCATGTTTTATCAACTGAGCACCCGATCTTTCTTACCTGGATAGTCTTTCGGATTTTTAAAAGGCAGTTTAGCTAGTTTTATATGCCCCTATGTTTTGTTTTCTATTTATCTTCCCTCTTGGGTTTATTATTTACTCTACTTTATTTCCTTCCTTGTGTTTAGAAAAAGGAAAACGATATGCAAATAAATCGCATCAGAGCCAAAAAAAAAAAAAAAAAAAAAGAGGCTCAGATAAAGTTCACCAGTGAAGGAGACTGCATTTAGGCTGCTGACGTCAGCTCCACTTTAAGAAAAGCAGGCAGGTTCTACAGATTATAGAAACAAACTCAGGTGATAGCAGATGCTGGCGAGGATGTGGAGAAAGAAGAACACTCCTCCATTGTTGGTGGGATTGCAAGATGATGCAACCACTATGGAAAACAGTCTGGCGGTTCCTCAGAAAATTGGACATATCACTACCTGAGGACCCAGCTATACCACTCCTGGGTATATATCCAGAAGATGCTCTAACACATAACAAGGACATATGCTCCACTATGTTCATAGCAGCATTATTTATAATAGCCAGAAACTGGAAAGAACCCAGATGCCCTTCAACAGAGGAATGGATACAAAAAATGTGGTACATTTATACAATGGAATATTACTCAGCTATTAAAAACAATGAATTTGATAAATTCATATATAAATGGATGGAACTAGAAAATATCATCCTGAGTGAAGTAACCCAATCACAAAAGAACATACATGGTATTCATTCACTGATTATTGGATTTTAGCCCAGAAGCCTGAAATACCCAAGATACAACTCACAGACCACAAAAAGCTCATGAAGAATGATGACCAAGTAGGGGGGGGGGTTCTGTCCTTCTTAGAAGGAGTAACAAAATACTCAAGGGTGCAAATATGGAGACATAGTGCAGGACAGAAACTGAAGAAGAGACAGACCATTCCACCTGGATATCCATCCTATGTGCAGTCACCAAAGGTAGAGGTTGATGTGGATGTCAGGATGTACATGCTGACAGGAGCCTGATATAGCTGTCTCCTTAGAAGTCTGCAAGAGTCCGACATACTCAGAGGCAGAAGCCCACAGCTAACCATTAAACTGATCACGGGGTTCCCAATGGAGAAGATAGAGTGAAGGCTGAAGGAGTTGGAGGATTCGAGACACCATGAGGAAAGCAACAATCCCAACCAACCAGAGCCCCCAGGGTCTAAACCACAAGCCTGGGAGCGCTTAGGGAGGGACCCATGGCTCCAGCTATATATGCAAGGGAGCTATATAATAAGTGGAAGAAGAGATCCTTGGTCCCATGAAGACTGGACGTCGTGGGGGGGGAATACTCGAGGGTGGGGAGGTGAGGTACAGGGGAGGGTGGAAGGGGGTACACCAACGTGGAGATAGGAGGAGGGGGGAAGGGATAGTGAGTTCCTGGGAGGGAGGGGGGGAAATGGGGTAAGGAGAGAACATCTGAAATGTATAAAAAATTTACAATAAAAAATTTCCAATAAAAAAAAAAAAAAAAAAAGAAACAAACTGGAGGATGTTAAGGGCTGGGGCAGTGGCAGGACTGTGGGATGTTTACAGACCAGTTTAATCCTGGGCTTGTGAATGCTTTTCTCTATAGTTAGACCATTTTATTTGCTAATCAGCACTCATCAAAATTAGGCTTCCATCCTCCCAGGGATGTAGGGAGTAGGGGCCAGTAGTTCCTTGGATGTTTACATTTCAAAGAGATGGTTCCGGTTCTCTGGGAAGGACATTTCCTTAGTCATTAACTTGCCAGAAGCTGAGAGAAAATTGACATATATCTAAAACAGGGAAAGAATTTACAGATTTTTCTAAAGTAAAATCTGTACCAATGGGGACAATCAGGACCTGTGTTTCAGGGGAAACTTAGCTGAAATTTAGGTAAGCTGAGAATGTCAAGGTCATCTTGATCTAGAATGTATTGATTCCAATTATTCATCTTTATATTTGCAATATACCAGTATCATAATATTTACTTACACACACACACACACACACACACACACACACACACACACACACACATCTATGTTCTGCATTACAAAAATGAATAAGCATCTCACATCAATCTTTAATCTCCTCTGTACTTAATTCTATTTCGTACTTGAAAAATTCTATTGCCAGGCAGTGGTGGCACACACCTTTAATCCCAGCACTTGGGAGGCAGAGGCAGGTGGATTTCTGAGTTCGAGGCCAGCCTGGTCTACAGAGTGAGTTCCAGGACAGCCAGGGCTACACAGAGAAACCCTGTCTCAAAAAAACAAAAAAAAAAAAAAAAAAGAAAAAAGAAAGAAAAGAAAGAAAAATTCTATCATCTTCATTGAGCCAAAATTAATTAGCATGTTACTTGTACCAAGCAGTAAAGCAGCTAACAAATGGTGCCTCTTTCCAGGGTTTCTCTCCACGGACTCTAAGAATGCCTTTATCTTCTAAATGTAACTCCAGTCACACAGGTGGATACCACCTCTCTGCAAGTTGGACAGGTGTCCACATAGTCCTGAGAGGTATATAGTGCAATGAACTTCCCCTCTGCCTGTTAGTGTATTCTACAGAAACAGCCCAGTGCAGAGGGAGACATGCATGTTACTTTTCATAACATTCAAATTACTTTGGCTCCCCAATAGCCCAAGGCTTTGTTCAAACCCCAATCCTGCCCTGTCCAGGGTGATAGCCATCACAGATACAGGTGACTATTAAGCACTTGACATATGACAGTCAAACTGAGAAGTTCTGTCCTTCTAAGACATGTGGCAGACATCACAAACATCATGTAATTTAAAAAGGATGTACATATATCATTGATATGGGTTTAGATACATTGGGCTATGTGTGAAAATCAATTTAACCTGTTTTCTCTTTTATACTAAGGCTACTGGGAAACTTTAAATAACATTAAGATTGCAACAGGTCAGCGAGACTCTAGAGAGTCAGACTTCTGAAGTTCCTGCTACCTAAGGTCTTTCTCTCCTTCATCTTGGTCCCTATTGTAAAGAGTCTTGCCTTCTGCTTCTGCCTGCCTCTCTTGTTAAAATGCCAGCCAAAATGCCAACTCCTCCCTACAGCACGGGGTTACTTAATACTCATTTATCATTTACAATGGTTGTATCTGTATCATCTCTTGCACATTCTAAAACATGTTCCTTTTGGTGCCCGCCTCCATCCTTTGTGGATCCTGTTATTAAGCACACAGCAAAGCTCAACTGATATCTATTTAATGCTCTAAATTCTGCTAAATACCAAGTTGACAACACAGGGATCTTCAATTCATCATCAAACAATTCCTTCTGTTTCACGTGGGGGATGAAGATGACAATCTGTCCTTTCTTTGAGCTGCTGTTCTGAGTTGGAGAAACGTTGGCTTTCCCTCCTCGGCCTCATGTTGTCATTAGACTCCCATCAAGAGGTACAGAAATACGTTGAGTATTCTAGAGCATAAAGGAAGGAAGATAGTGACAGGAACCTTAGTTTTTATTGATGTGCAAGTTTTGTTTTCCCTTCACAAAGGAACCTTATACAAGACAGTGATTGTTCCTTCCTTGTAAACATCATGTCTGAGGGCAGGATTCTGTCCGGGTAAACTGTCGATATGCATCCTTGATAAACGAGTAGAAACAGTCAGAGAATTCACCGGAGTGCATTTCAACCCCATGCTGACTTAAAGCAAGTACAGTTTAATGGAAACATCAATGACAAAATATTTCTGTGGCCAAGGTGAAGATGTATAAATTATTAAAATTCTCCAGGGTTGTGAAGGAATAGTAAAACCCAATTTCAAAGAGTTTTGGGTAAATATGTTTGAAACAGTTGCCGCTTGAGGGGCACTCAGGGCAGCTGTCTCTGTTCTCTTGGTGAGCATCCGGAGAACCACAGTCTCCCCCAGGGTGTGGAAGGCACCATCTTGGCCTTGCACATCGCCTGGCCTCATCATCTAGGTGCACTGTACTAGCTGTAGCTGAGTGAGAATGTACAAAATATAAAGACAGATTTTCTAGTCTGCTCTGGGCAGAGGCATCAATCCGATCTACTCTCTTTCACAACTGCCCTGCTCTGGGGCACTGGGTCTTCAGCATCCTGCACATCTCATGGAACCATATGGCTCTCACTGTGTTTGCCAGTCTGTGCAGAGAAATCTGGTCAATGCAAGCTCACTTGGCTTTCCCCTGGTTTCAAAAATAGCATCGGACTAGCATGGGCCACAACATTTTGATGATCCTGAAGGTTGCAGTCTAAAAACAGAACTGATATATACTTGCTTTGAGTAATAATATGTTATAGACATGTATACTCAGGAAAAAAATGCATTACACAGTTTATATATTTAAAAATTAGAGTACTTGATTGAGGCAGGATTCCTTAATCTTGACAGTGTTGGCATTTGGGGCCGAATAATTCTCATTTTGGATGGAAGGTATTGACTTATTGACTGTCACGGGTATTGTAGAATTCCTTTTTAAGAATTTAATGAAATTAATTTTTGTATGTATGGGTGTTTTGCCTGCATGTATGTCTGTGCACCATGCTCATGCCTGGTACCCATGGAGGCACCAGAAGAGGGTGTTGGCTTCCCTGGAATTTGAGTTAGAGATGGAATTGTGAGCCACTGTGTTGGTGCTGGGCATTGAACCCTAGTTCTCTGTGAAAGTAGCAAGTGCTCTTCGCCATTTAGCCACCTCTCCAGTGTTTCACCCATTCATTGTGGGATTCTTAACAGCATTCTTATTTGTCTTATTTTTGAGACAAGATTCTTTGTGGCCCAGGGAGGCCTCTTTGAATTCATTACTTGGGCCCAGCCTGATCTCAAAGGAAGACTCTCCTATTTCAGTTTTCTAAGTGCTGGTTAAAAGAGTCAGTAACCATGCCTGGATTTTAATAGCATCCTTAACCATCACCTACTAGAGCAGTGGTTCTAAATCTTCCTAATGCTGCAATCCTTTAATACAGTTCCTGATATTGTGATGACCCCTGTACTGGCTGGTTTTGTGTGTCAATTTGACAAAGCTGGAGTTATCACAGAGAAAGGAGCCTCCCTTGAGGACATGCCTCTATGAGATTCAGCTGTAAGGCATTTTCTCAATTAGTGATCAAGGTGGGAGGGATCAGCCCATTGTGGGTGGTGCCACTGGTTGGTAGTCGAGTTCTGTAAAAAGCAAGCTGAACAAGCCAGGAAGCAGAGTAAGTAACATTCCTCCATGGCCTCTGCATCAGCTCCTGCTTCCTGATCTGCTTGAGTTCCAGTCCTGACTTCCTTTGATGATAAACAGCAATGTGGAAGTGTAAGTTGAACAACCCTTTCCTCTCCAACCTGTTTCTGGGTCATGATGTTTGTGTAGGAATAGAAACCCCGACTAAGACAACCCCCAACCCATAAAATTATTTTTGCTGCTTCTTCACAACTGCAGCTTTGCTACTGTTATAATCATATATGTGTGTGTATGTGTGTGTGTATTTCCCAAATGGCCTTAGATGACCCCTGTGAAAATGGTTGTTCGACCCCCAGTGAGAACCAGTGCACTAGAGTTATTCACTCCTGTATTGAGACCTTGTTAACAAAAAAAATCTCCAAGCATTGGTAAATGTCTCTTAAGGCTAGTTCAAATGTGCTCCCAGTGGAGTTGACTGATTGTAATGGCTAACCTTGTTTGTCAACTTTACATGACCTCATCTAAAGGACCTCCTCTATCAGATTGGTCTGTAGACACACCTGTGGGGCATTTTCTTGATTGCTGATTGACATGGAGGGCTCAGTCCACTGTTATCAGTACTGTTCCTAAGCATGTGGGTCTGTTGTATAAGAAAGCTGGGTTAGCCAGGGAAGTAAAACATTAAAGCAGCATTCCTTCATGGCCTCTGCTTCCATTCCCATCTCAAGCTCTGCCCTGGCTTCCCTGACAACAGACTATATAACCTATAAGGTGAAAAAAGGCTTTTCCTCCTCAAGTTGTTCTTGATCAGAACATTTTATCACAGTGATAGAAAAGCAAACTAGAACAGTGACATAATAAATGCTTTAAGAATGTAATGATATACATATGCATTTTTCAAGGTATATAAAATCACACCATACCCAAGTACTTTACAAAATACCTGAAATGGAACTTGAATGCAATCAGTATCTAGAAAAATCAAGAGGGGCAATAATGGGTTTCTCAAATTATATATTCATGCTCCAAGTATTTTTTGAATAGGATTGCCTCAAATATTATTATGTTAATTATAAAAGCACTCACCATTATAATTAAACAAAACAGTATCCTAAAAATGTGTGTTGAACAACTCGAACAAGCCAGATACTATTTAAAGTGTTTAAACAGAAGAAGAGAGGAAAACAAAAAAGGAATGTAGGTTCTCATGAAGCTTAAGGGAGTCATATCATGATTAAATAATCACCCAAATGAATACAAAATAAATAATTGTGGCTTGAGCTAGGAACATAAGTTTCATAGTCGGTATAATGTCCCAAGGAAGCCATTTATAAAAATAGCAACACTGCATAAACACACATATGTCTCATGCTGGGGATATTCATATCATCCTTTAAATCATTGTCTGTACTCATGATATCCAAGAGACTATTGAAATGGGTAATAAGAACCAAGGAAGAGGTGATCTCACTTTGCCCATGAAGACAGACAACCTCTTGACATCAGTGAAGGTGCCACAGGGAAATATTAAGGGTCAGATGAAGATACCATAGATTGGAATGAGCAAAATCCATATGTCACATAGAAAAACAAAGAAGAAATTCTATGGCTAGAGAGATGATTTGACAGTTAATAACACTGCTACTCTTCCAGAGTTCCTAGTTTAATATCCAGAACCTGCATGGTGACTCACAAATATCTGTAACTCTTGTCCCAGAGGATCTGATAACCCCTTTTGACTTTCATAGACACTATACATTTACATATATATATATATATATATATATATATATATATATAGTTGTGTGTGTGTGTGTGTGTGTGTGTGTGTGTGTATGTGTGTACAGAGTACTAATACTTCACAGGTATCAGACACTTAGGGGGGTGTATAGACATACATACAAATAAAACACCCAGACATATAAATAAATAAATAAAATTTAGAAAAAGAAAAAAAAAACCCAGAAATTCTAATACATTATAAAAGAACTATGGTCAAAATGCATAATTATTTAAAAGTAAGTATGCATACATGTAATGTGACAATTTAATTTTAGTTAGGGTACTTTTAGGCTCTGGGCATAAATTTTCCTGGCTTGCTAGATAAGGAGAAATAATTTATATATTGGTTCATAAATGTAGGGTAGAAGGGCACAATTTTATTTACAGACGGCTGGGTGAATGAGTGCTCAAATGTGCTGGAACAGATGTCAGGACAAGGTTAAAGCTTTCCTTGGTATGTAATAAGTAATTCCTCAGTTCTGATAGAAGTCTAAGCTGGTAGGACCAGGCCAATGGTGGGGAAAAATTATGGTCCACAGAGCCAGGCAAGCAGAGAGTCCGTTAGCTTGTAACTGGATACTCCAGGGTGGTTATACTATTTGGTCACTGGTTCAGGGTAGGGCAAGCAAGGAAGATCAAACTATGCCTTTGTTCTGTTGGCTACTTCATTGGGCACAATTGTCATGTTTCTGCCTATGAGAGAAATTCAGTATTTAGAGAAATTTGTATGAAATTAGAGAAATCACATTCATCAAGATGTACAATTATTGACGTCTTGGTGTTCTTTCTGACAGTACTTGAGTGTGATGTTGTGGTGTTTTGGAACGAGAGAGACATACCTAAATGATCATCAACATGAGTGGGTTAATAACAACCACAGATTGAATGGTATGGGGAAAACCTCATGAGCTAAAAGATCTGTGATAAAGGGCATATGGGAAGACTCAGAAAACCCTTACACACAAAGTATCTGCTACTGTGATCGACAGCTAGTGCATCCAAAGAGGATCTTACGTGTATATTTTTTCCAGAACTGACCATTTCAGATTGGCTAACCAATTGGCATGCTCTTTCCTGAGGAAGACTATTTCTTCCACTCTCAGCATTCCTGATAGCCTGTAGTTCCTTGTGTATGGTTGAGGACTCCTGGGCCTTCTGTCATTCATCTTATCATATCTATTGGTGTCATAATTACTGAGCAGTTACATTGATGAGATTTTATTAGTGCAGCTTCTGACATTCCTGAGAGACACAGTCTCATAGCAAACTCCCCGTTCTTCTGGTTCTCACAGTCTTTCCAGCCCCCTCTTTCTCAATGATCCCTCAGTGTTGCCAGACTGATGAGAAAAGGCATATTGATTCAAAGATTTATATAAAGGAAGAGGGTCTTTATATTGTATTTTTACTTGACAGCCTCACTACTGGCTGCATTATTTTTTGAATGTCATTCATATGTATGTATGTATTTAATCAATTAATATTTTAAGAAAGCACAATGGCTATACTTTAACCAAAGTATACTCAGAAGAGAGATATTATGCACATGTAATGATATCATTACAGCCTATTCAGAAATCCAAGTGTGTATTACTAGAAAGAAGTCCTTATCTAACTTGTTTCTTTTTTGAGCCAAAAATTTCTTAATGAGATCAAATCTTGACTGCATTTTGACTATCAGTTAGTATGTGTGTTTAGAGTAATGCTCTTGGCCAGCAATTTCAGGAGGTTAAAGCAAATGTATACAATTGCTCTGTTATTTTTCAAGGAGGAAAAGTGGAAATACCATCAATGCTTGTGTGATGAGGAGGAAATAGTTCTAAAGAGAAAATTGGCCTTGGCTAGTAAGGAGGAGGAGGAGGAGAAGGAGGAAGAGGAGGAGGAGGAGGAGGAGGAGAAGAGGAGGAGGAGGAGGAGGAAGAAGAGGAGAGGAGGAGGAGGAGGAAGAGGAGAAGAAGAAGAAGAAGAAGGAGAAGGAGAAGGAGAAGGAGAAGGAGAAGGAGAAGGAGAAGGAGAAGGAGAAGGAGAAGGAGAAGGAGAAGGAGAGAACTAAGATATAAGATAAATCCATATTTTTAAAAATCTAGCCAGATCAGGGCTTAAAAATACAGGCCTTTTGTATATAGTAAGACTACTATATACAAAATTTTTGTGTATTAATTTTGTATCCTGCCACTATGATTGAAATGTTTATCAGCTATAAGAGTTTCCTGTGGAAATTTTTTGGTCACTTATGAATACAAATCATATCATCTGCAGATAAATAATGATTCTTTGACACCTTCCCTTTCTATTTGTATCCCTTTGGTCTCCTTTAGTTGCCTTACTGCTCTAGCTAAGTCTTCAAGTGCTATATTGAATAGATATGGAAGGAGTGGACAACCTTGTTTTGTTCCTGATTTTAGTGAAAATGCTTTGAGCTTGTCTCCATTTAGGTTGATGTTGTCTGTGGGCTTGCTGTAAATCATCTCTATTATTTTGAGGTATGTTCCTTGTATCCCTAATCTCTTGAGGCCTTTTATTATGAAGTGCAGTTGGAATTTATACAAATGACAGAAAAAGGAATTAGGAAAACAATACCTCTTATGATAGCCTCAAAAATATCTTAGGGTAGCTCTAACAAAGGAAGTTAATGATCTGTATGATAAAAACTTTTATGTCTTTGAAGAAAGAAATTATAGAAGATATCAGAAGATGGAAAAGATCTACCCCACTTATGAATTGGTAGGATTAATGGCTGTCCTACTAAAAGAAATCTACAGATTCAACACAAATTAAATCCATTAAATTTTCAACACAATTATTTATAGACCCTGAGGGAACAATTTTAAGCTTCATATATAAACACACACACACACACACACAAACCAAGATAGCTAAAACAATTCTGAATAATAAAGGAATTGTTGACAGCATCACCACTCTGGATCCCAAATTGTACTACAAACCTATAGTAATAAAAACAGTACAGTATTGGCAAAAAAAACAGAGATGTTGATAAAAGGAATAAAATTAAAGACCCAGACTTAAGTCCTATGGACACCTGATTTTTGATAGAGAAGCTGGAAATACACAGTTGGAAAAGATAGCATCTTCAACAAATGGTGATCATCAAGTAGATACCTACATGTAGAAGAATGCAAATAGATCCATACTTATCACCCTACACAAAACTCAACTCCAAATGGATGGACATACATTGAACCTGATAGAAGAAAAAGTAGGGACTAGTCTTGAACTCGTTGGCACAGGAAAAGACTTTCTGAGCAGAAAACCAATAGCATAGACACTAAGAACAACAATTAATAAATGGAACCTTGTGAAATTCAAAATTTTCCATATGGCAAAGGATACTATCATTTAGTCAAAGTGGTTGACTACATAATGGGAAAAGATTTTATGGTGTCAATTTAAAAAATACAGCTGAGCAATACTCCATTATGTAAATGTACCATATTTTCTTTATCCATTTTACAGTTGAGGGATATCTAGGTTGTTTCTAGTTTCTTTCCATTGCAAATAAAGGTGCTATTAACATAGTTGAGCACGTGTCCTTGTGGTATGATGAAATGTATTTTGGGTATATGCCCAAAAGTGGTATAGTTGCATCTTGAGGTAGATGAATTTCCAATTTTCTGAGGAATTGCCATATTGATTTCCATAGTGGCTGTAGAAGTTTGCAGTCTTACCAACCAAGTATTCATCTTGCTCCACATCCTTGCCAGCATGATCTGTCACATGTGTTTTTAATCTTGGTCATTCTGACAGGTGTAAAAGGTCATTTTGATTCGCATTTCCCTGATGGCTAAGGATAATGAACATCTCTTTAAACCTTTCTTGGCTATTTGAGATTCCTCTATTGACAATTCTCTATTTAGTTTTAAAATTGGATTATTTGTTTTTCTGATATCTATAGTTTCTTAAGTTCTCTATATATTTTGGATCATATCCTCTGTTATATGTGGAGTTGGTGGAAATCTTTTTCTATTCATAGGCTGCCATTTTGTCCTACTGGCAGTGCCCTTTGCCTTATAGAAGATTTTCGGTTTCACGAGGTCTCACACAGTAACTGTTGATGTTAGTATCTGTTCTATAGACATTCTGTTCAGAAAGTCATCTTCTGTCCCAATGCATTCAAGCTATTCCCCACTTTCTCTTCTATCAAGTTCAGTGTATGCGATTTTATGTTGATGTCTTTGATCCACTTGAGCTTGAGTTTGTTCAGTGTGATAAATATGGATTTATTTGTATTCTCTTCATGAACATACCCAGCAGCACTAGTTGATGATGCAGTCTTTTCCCCCAGTGTATATTTCTGGCTTTACTATAAAAAGTCAGGTGTCTGTATGTATGGGTTTTCAGTTTGATTCCATTGATCAATGAATCCATTTTTGTGCCAGTACCATGTCTGAAGTACAACTTGAAATCAGGGATGGTGATACTTCCAACAGGTTTTTTTTCTTTGTTTGTTTAGAATTGCTTTAGCTTTCCTGTTTTGTTTTTGTTTTGTATTTCCATATGAAGCAGAATTGTCTTTTCAAGGTCTGTAAAGAATTGTATTGGAGCTGAGTGGTGGTGGTGGCACACACCTTTAATCAAAGCACTCAAGAGGCAGAGCCAGGTAGATTTCTGTGAGTTCAAGGCCAATCTAGTGTACAGAGTGAGTTCTAAGATAGCCAAGGCTATTCAGAGAAACACTTTCTAAAATTGTTTTTGATGGGTTTTGTGTTCAATCGATAGGTTGTGTCTGGTAGGATGGCCATTTTTACTATGTTAATTCTATAGATCCATGAGTGTGGGAAATCTTTCCATCTTCTGATACCTTCTTGAATTTATTTCATCAAAGACTTAAAATTTGTATCATATAGCTCTTTCACTTGCTTAACTTACCCATGATATTTTATATTATTTAAGTCTACTGTGAAAGGTGTTGTTTCCATCATTTCTTTCTAAATCCATTTGTCATTTGTGTAGAGGAGGGCTACAGCTTTGTGTGAGTTAACTTTTTAAATCTCGACACTTTGCTCAAAGTGTTTATCATTTGTAGGAGTTCCCTGGTGGAGTTTTGGGGGTCACTTTTGTATAATATTGTATCATCTGTAAATAATTATACTTTGACTTTTTCCTTTCTAATTTGTATCCCCTTGGCTTACTTCAGTTGTCTTATTGCTCCAGCTAAACCTTCAAGTACAATATTGAGTAGGTATGGACAGCCTTATCTTGTTTCTGATTGTTGCAGAATTGCTTTAAGTTTCTCTCCATTTAATTTGATGTTAGCTGTAGGCTTGATGTAAATTGCCTTTATTATGCTTTGGTATCTCCCTTGTATCCTAACCTCTCCAGGAATTTTATTATGAAATAGTATTGGATTTTGTCAAAGGCTTTTTCTGAATCTAATAAGATGATTATGTGTTTTTTCCTTTCATTTTATTTATATGATGGATTACATTTACTGATTTTCATAAGCTGAACCATTCCTGAATCTCTGGATGAAGCGTACTTGATCATAGTGGATGATATTATTGATGTTCTTGGATTTGGTTTGCAAGTAGTTTATTGAGAACTTTTGCATCTGTGTTCATAAGGGAAATTGGTTTGTAATTATTTCTCTTTGTTGAATCTGTATGTGACTTGTGTATCAGGGTAACTTTGGGATCATAAAATGAATTGGGCAATGTTCCCTCTGTTTCTATTTTGTGGAATAATTTGAGAAATATTGATGTTAACTCTTCTTCTAAAGTCTGGTAGAATTTTGTGCTAAAACCATCTGGTTCTGGGCTTTTATTTTGTCTGGGAGACTTTTAATGACTGCTTCTAGTACACTTCTGGTACACTAGGGGATAAAAGTTTATTTAAATTGTTTATCCAATCTTGATTTAACTTTGGTAAGTGGTACCTATCAAGAAAAGTATCCATTTCTTTTAGATTTTCCAATTTTGTAGAGTACATGTTTTAAAGTATTTTCTTATTATTCTGATGTCCTCAGTGTCTGTTGTTATGTCCTACATTTTTGTTTCAGATTTTCTTAGATATTATTTTCTGTCTTTGAGTTAATATGGATAAGGGTTTGTCTATTTTGTTGATTTTCTCAATGAACCAACTCTTTATTTCATTGATTTTTTTTGTATTGTTCTTTTTGTTTCAGTTTCATCAATTTTCATCAATTTCCAATCCTCAGTTGATTATTTTTGCTGCTGTCTGTCTTCTTCTTCTTCTTCTTCTTCTTCTTCTTCTTCTTCTCTCTTCTTCTTCTTCTTTTCTTTTGCTATGTTTACTACTTCTTTTTTTTTTTTTCCTAGAACAGTGATTCTCAATATGTAGGTTGCAATTTTTCAGGTGTTGAATAACCTTTCACAGAGTACTAAGACCATCAGAACACAGTATTTGCATTACGATTCTTACAGTACAAATTATAATTATAAAGTAGCAACAATAATTTTACAGTTCTGTATCAGACACAGAGAACTTAGTAAAATGTCAAGCTTGAAGTTGAGAACGCTCTTCTAGAGCCTCAACATGTGCTGTGAAGTCTGTAGTACAGATCTCATAATTTCATTTGAGATTTCACGATGCTCAGAACTTCCCTCTTAGCACTGCTTTCATTGTGTCCCATAAAATTGTGTATGGTGTGCAGTCATTTCATTGAATTCCAGAAAGTCTTTAGCTTCCTTCTTATTTCTCTCTTGACCCATTTTTCATTCAGTAGAGAGTTGTTCAGTTTCCTTGAGTTTGTCAGCTTTCTGTTGTTTCCAATGTTGTCAATCTCCAGCTTTAATCTCTAGTGGTCTGATAGGATGCAGGGGTTATTTTAATTTTCATGTATCTGTTGAAACTTGCTTTGCGTCATAGTATATAAGGATTTTACAGAAAGTTCCATGAGGCTCAGCCAAGAAGGTATATTCTTTTGTTTTTGTATTTGGGTAAAATGTTCTGTAGATATCTGTTAGGTGCATTATGTTTATAACATCTGTTCGGTCCAGCATTTCTCTGTTTAGTTTTTGTTTGGAAGACAAGTCACTGGAGAGAATGAGGAGCTGAAGTGTCTCACTATCAGGGTGTGAAGATCAATATGCGATTTAATCTGTAGTAGTGTTTCTTTTCCAAACTTGGATGCCCTTATATTTTGGGCATAGATGTTAAGAATTGAAATGTCATGATGGTGAATTTTTCCTTTGATGAGTATGTAGTGTCCTTCCCTATCTCTTTTGTTTAGTTTTGGTGTGAAGTCTATTTTGTTAGATATTAAAATAGATATATCAGCTTGCTTCTTAGGTCCCTTTCTTGAAATATCTTTTTCCCATCTTTATCCTGAGATAATATCTATCCTTGATGTTGAAGTGTGTTTCTTGGATGCTGTAGAAGGATGAATTCTGTTTTCACATTCATTCTGTCAGTCCTTGTCTTTTTATTGGGGAATTGAAACCATTGTTACTGAGAGATAACAATGACCAGTGATTGTTAATTCCTCTTTTTTTTTATATTGTTGGTGATGGTGGTGTGTGTGTGTGTGTGTGTGTGTGAGCTTCTCTTTTGGTTTTGCTGGTGTGAGATTATTATTCCTTTTTCATGGGTGTAGTTAACCTCCTGGGGTTGGAGATTTCCTTTTAGTATCTTCTATAGGGTTGCATTTGTAGATATTATTTAAATTTGACTTTATCTTTGAAATATCTTCTTTTATCCACCTATGGTAATTGAAAGTTTCCTGGATATAGTAGTCTGGACTTGTGTCTATTGTTCCACAGAGTCTGCAACACATCTGTCCAGGACCTTTTGGCTTTTAAAATCTCCATGAATGTAGAATTCTAATAGGTCTTTTCATGTTACTTGGTCTTCTTCCCTTGCAGCCTTTACTATTCTTTCTTTGTTCTGTGTGTTTAGTGTTTTGATTATTATGTGCTGAGGGGATTTTGTTTTTCCTGTCTGATCTATTTAGTGTTCTGTATGCTTCTTATACCTTTATAGACATGTCCTTTAAATTAGGAAATTTTCTTCTATGATTTTTGTTGAAAATGTTTTCTGGATCTTTGAGCTGGGATTCTCCTACTTCCTTTATTCCTATTATTATTAGGTTTGGTCTTTTCATAGTGTCCCAGAGTTTTTGAATGTTTTGTGTCAGGAATTTTTCAGATTTAACATTTTCTTTGACTTATGAATTTATTTCTTCTATCGCATTCTCTCTTTCATTGTTGTATTCTGTTGATGAAGCTTCTCTCTGTAGTTCCTGCTCCCATTTCTAAGTTTTTCTATATTCCCTGAATGTGTAGGTTTATTATTATTATTATTAATTACTTCTATATTCATTTTCAGGTCTTAAACGTTTTATTAGTTTCTTTCAAGTGTTTTTTTATCCTTAGCTTTTAAAAAGGGACCTGTTCATTTCCTTAATTGTTTGTTTAGCGTCTTCCTGGATTTCATTAATGGATTTATCCATTTCTTCTTTTAAGGACCTCTATCATCTTCATATAGTTGGTATAAGGTCTTTTTTTTCTGCTTCAGCTACGTTGGAATGTTCAGGGCCTTCTATGGTAGGATGGTCAGGCTGTGATAAAGACATATTGTCCTGGCTGTTTTTGTTGTGTTCTGACACTTGTATCTAGGCATCTAAGTTTGGAGTGATTGTAGGTCTAGATACTGATTTCTGGGTTTCTCTTTGTTGGGTGGATGTTTTGTACCTTGGTTTCTGTTTTCTCTCTGGATTTTCAAAGTGTGTGGCCAGTTTTAGTGGCCTGCTTGAGTGATCATAGGGAATTCTTGCTGATGATGGAGGCTGGGAAAGGGGAGGCCATGGGAGAGATGGTTTGTGGGATAACAGGAGGCATGGGTAGGAGGAAGGGAAGACTGGAGCTGGTATTCTGTTGCAGTGCTTGGAGCAACCATTAGGATTGGGTCTAGGGGAGCAAAGAGAGTGCACAACATCCACAGGCAGCCTACCTGGTCTTCTGAATGTACTCTTTAAAATGTGCCATCATAGGGAGATATTATTGGAATTATGTTTTGTATGATTGATGGATTTGCCTGCATCGGTCTCATACTGCCCAATGCACTGATGCACTCTGAAACAATTCTAAGTCTTAAATGATGCTTCCTCTGGTCACAAAGTTTCCTCCTTTACCTAATCAATACTTATGCCTCAGACAGAATTTAGAGTCACTTTCTTTGGAAAGCCTGCTATGACCCTTAGAGCCCAGTGATGTCCCCCAGCTAGGGAATTTTAGCACACTTTACACTTTTTTTTTTTTTTTTTTGCTATGCTTATCATCGTTCTAATTAAAAGGTTGTGTTTGGTGTGATTTCTTGGTCTCACCTGAATGTAATGGCTGAAACAAGAGGTTTTCCAAAGGCATCTATTGAGTCAATGGATGTGCACATATACATGCACATCTGTCTGGAGTAAGCCATGAGAAGATGCCGGAGATTGTCTGGTACGACTTAAGGATCACGTTTTCCTTTTGTGTGACATAGAACTCAAGATGTACAATGGTGTGTTGGAGTCTGTTTCGAACCTCCAGAATGTCTTGGGACCAACAGAAATTGGGCAATCCTGCCCCTGTTCTACTGAGGCTTAAGTTTTAAAATAAGACCTCAGTGTTGGACTAGTTTTCTGTCAACTTGACACCAGCTAGAGTTATTTGGGAAGAAGGAACCTCAACTGAGAAAATGACCCACCTATGGTGTATTTTTCTTGATTGACGTGGGAGGGCCCAGCTCACTGTGGGTGCTACCATCCTGGGTGCATGGTCCTCGGTTCTATAAGAAAGGTAGACTGATCAAGTCACGAGGAGCAAGCAGTGGACAGTGTTTCTCTATGGTCTCTGCCTCTGTTGCGGACTTCAGGTTCCTGCCCTCTTTAGATGATGGACTGTAAACTGTAAGATGAAAAAGTCTTTCTTCTTCAAGTTGCTTTTGGCTATAGTGTTTATCACAGTAATCAGAGCCCTAAGTAAGAACAGCTTAAACTTAAACAAACAGAAACAAAATCATGCTGCTATTAGGCTAGTGTGTCCATACACTGTTCTGGTGTAGATGGAATGCAGAAAGAAACTGGGATTGCATTAACTCATGATAGTGGGAGTTGGATTTTTCTAAAGAATTAAAATGTAGAATCGTAGGTTTGAGGCCTAAGTTTAGGAGACAATCTCCAACGTGATGGAGACATAGGATTAGCAAGTGGTCCATTCTAGGAATCCTTGTGATCTTTGTTTCTTCTTCTGTTCCCTGTAAACAGTCATATTAAAATACAGCGTTGAGCTTCCTTTCTATCATTTCATTTAGACTTCACTAACTCATCAGTGAGCCTGCTCCCTGCACCCAGTCTTTCTCCCACTAGTAGATCGAAGCACTAGGTACAAGGTGTGAAGCAATTGTACCGTGCTGATCTCAGGAAGATCTGAGATCCACACTGACACAGGTTAAAGTCATCAGAGATCAAGTATGAGTTGCAGAGAGATAAACTTAGGAGAAGATGTGGAAGGATTCTCAGCGAAGGGAAAGGACGTTAGATAAAAGATGGGTCCTGGAACTGTGAGGATGTGAGGAGATTAGGGGGTGGAGAAGTAATGACAAGATGTGGTCGGGCTGTTTCTGGAAGGCACCTGAGTTTCATTGGTAGTCAAGGGGCCGCTGTGTTTCTGAGCACCTGCAGATTCCAACCTATCGAAAGATCATTCAGAGTCCTATGGCAGAAGGGCAGGGCCAGTGCCTGCAAACATTTTTAAGATCAAGAAGAGCTGGTTTCTAGCTGGGTGTGGCTGTGCATGCTTGCAAACCTAGGACTTGGAAGGCAGACACAGGAGAACAAGTGTGAGCTAGCGGGCTACATAGCAAACTGATCTCAAGAACGACAGGTAAGCCAGTGGCACAGGCTTGCAATCGCTGCAGTTTCAGAGTCTGAGGCAGCGAGATCTCTAGTTTAAAGCCTGCCATTACCACAGGGTGGGTTTTAAGGCCTGTCTGGACAACTTAGTATGACCCTGAGGTAAAATAAACAAGCAAACGGAAAAATCTTGGGGCACAGCTGAATTGTAGAGTGGCTG
>JAJTUV010000605.1:42500-75000 GCA_021653895.1 Mastomys natalensis | reverse complement strand
AATCACACACAAGAAATTACCTAAAAGGGTGGGAATAAGGTACTATCTTTTAAAATACGGAAAACAGAGACTATTAACAAGAAATTGACTTAAATAAGGCAATTTTCATAAAATACTAAGCATGGCACCTAACAACTGTAAATGCCCCATAAATGCTAGCTCATGGTATTATTGTTTTACAGTGTCTGTGAATAATTTAAGAAGCAATGGGCCATTAACACAAATGCTAAACAACAACAGTGGCACATGACTTCCAAGTCCCAAGGAACAGGTTGGCCTGGCATACACGGAATAACAGCTTTGGGAGCCCAGTTCAGTGTTGATGCTCTTGGCAGCAAGAGGGGAAAGTGTTTATCTAGTGTCTTAATAAGCTCTGGCTACAACAACAAAATATGAAATACTATACAACTTATACAACAGGAATTCATTTCCTCACAGTCCCAGAGGTTAGTGTCTTAGGTAGGAAACTGGCATAGTTGTAGTTTGGTGAGGGTTCCCTTTGTGCCTCAGAAATGTTGCGTTCAGCCTGTACCCTTGTGCATAAATAATAGAAAGAAAGAAAGTGAGACTCTGGTCTCTCTTCCTTTGCATGTAATGGCTTTAATTTCACCACAAAATCCCTGATGTCCTGATCTAATCTCTCATGTATACCCATGGCCCCATCCGTAAATACATTTATTATTAAGACTTAGAGCTTCAACATATGAATTTTAGAAAGAGATATAAACATCCAGTCTATAAGAAGAGAATTTTAGCTGTCGTATTAGAAGCATGTGGAATAGAGATAAAAGTCCCTTCCCTAGGATCTTTGTGACAACTCTGTAAGGTGACTCATGAGTGTGACCTGGAGGTTACTCACCCACAATGGGAGATGGAAAGGGCTCAGACTCCCTTCCCTCTTTTGCCATATGGAAGATTATATCCTTGGATTGATTCACCCAGGGATGAGTCAACTGGGCCATCCATTTCCATGCCCTGGTCCTCAGATTCCATCTTGGTAAGGAGTTTCAAGGGCAGTTAGTCTAAACTTCACTTCTACCGCATGTTGTGTTACTATTAAACTATAGGTTTTTAAATTACTTGATGTTTTACATAGTATGCAGAATTTCAGTAAGAAGAAAATTATTAAACCTAATTAAAGCTCTAAAAAATGTACAAATGACTAGATTCGAGCATCCTATTATTTTTCATAAATTATAAAATAGACATTCTAATATTTCCCACAGCTCTTCTGATAATTTTCACCAGGAACTATCTACCTCACATTAGAATATTTTAGTGCTGTCTAATTTCAGAAAATAACTAGCTACAAATTAAATTGAAAGTATTACTGAAAATTGGATAATTTCAGCAAATTATTACATTATGTTCAGTAATAGTGCTAGCTTTGCCTTATTTTGAAAATAATAAACTTATTTAAAATATTTTCAGTTACCAATTAACTAAGAATGAAATAAAGGTGCAAAGAGCGAAGGGTTACGGTGCTCGGAACACTGAACTGGAAAAAGAGGTTTCTCTAATGCTCCTGGGCATCAGTAAACAATGTAAAATGGGGTTTCTGACCACAACTCCACTCTTGTGAGTATTAGTCATATATCTTATCAGTGATAACCTTGGAAGCATGCACTCAAGACTAAAACATTAGCAAGTGCCAGGTTAAAATCTCAAACAGAACCTTGAATTAGGGAGAAGAAACAACCAAGAAACAACGGAAATCAGTTGTCTAATTAACATCTTCAGAGGTTTCTATTTTCTGTAGCAATACTCTTTGGATACCCGAGCATTAAGCTGGCAAATTAATGGAGGAGGGTGGTGAATGTATCTTTTTAGTTTTGCTCCATATAATTTTCAACTACTAAAATCTTCTGAAAGTATCTACCCAAGCATGGCTGGTGGGGAAAAAAAGTGAAAAGCTAAATAAAAAACACATTATGCAGCAGGACTCATTTGAATGATTTATTTTAAAACGTTACTGAAGAGAAGAAAGAAAAAATCTTTAGTACGCAGAATCTATCTCTGAAATCCTTTGGGGAGATACAAATTTATTTTGCTCACATAATCCGGGCAATAAAATTATGGCATAATCATGGAAACGTTTTGTAAAATAATGCCTATGACTTGAGCAATGCAAATCACAAGGCAATTTCCAGATATCCATATTATTTGCATATTTAGAACAGGGCCACCTCTAGAAATCATTTATGGAAGGACTAAGATGCATGCGCCAAGAAAGTAATGACACTAAGAGTTATTAAGAGATTATTCTGCCTTTCTTACCATATATAATCCTGACAACCATGCAGCTCCACACATAGCTTTTCTCCCCATTTCAAGAACCCAACAGTTGTCACTGGAAACACCTGCTTTTTCTTGTTCTCTGTCCAGGCAACAGTGACCCAGGAAGTAGTGGTTCCATCAGTTTAAAAAAAAAAAAGAAAGAAATATTACATTAATGGAAACATGCTCAAACTTATATATTTAAGGAGATGGAAAATGTGCAAAATTAGTAAAACCAACAAACAATCTAAAAAAGCGCAATTGTCACGAACTGTAGGGTACAATGGCTCTCGAGAATCATAGGGTTATGTGTTTAGTTTATGATTACTGTTATCACGATATTATAAATACAACCACTTAAGCAATAGAAATCCATTATTTTAGAGGTCTAAACAGCTGATGTAGTCTTACTGCACTAGCATCCATAAGCTGTAGTCTTGACAACCAAGAAGAATTTCCCAGCATAGATTGCTTTGCCTTTTCATGTTTCTAGAATCTCCTTGCATAGCTTGCAAGGCTTCTTGCCAATCTTTTGTTTTCTGACCAGCACATGCTTGGCTTTGACCTCTGACTTCTGATCCATAGTTGGCTATAGCTCCTATTCTGTAGACTCCCCTTTCTCCTTTTCCTTCTGAGGACCATTCTGCTTACTGTGTGTCTTTCTGGGCAGTCCAGGGTACTTTCCCCATTTTGAGAGCTTTACCCACATTTTATAAGTCTCTTCTGCCATGTAGATGACATTTAATGGCTGTGAAGATTGGAATGCAGAACTGTTTGGGGGCCATTATACTACCAGTCATGAGCAGTTATGCAATTTATCAGCATAAGTGGCAAAATAAGGCTGCCGAATATAACTCAGCCCTTGATTTTTTAAACAAGAAAATTTCCTTTAAATCTAAGTATCCATTATTGGGTGAGTTTTGCCAGACTTTCCTAAGGTAAAATTTTCATTTGGAAATGCCTTCCATTTAACAAAGTAGACAGTCTAAAGTGTTCTGATCGGTGCACATTCATGACTGACCCCCAAAGTCAAGACAATGAATTTTTCAATTACCCTAAAATCAAATGCCCATGGATTTTATGCTATTTGCAGTTTCTTTTCATTTTAGAAACTTCTTACATGGTATTTAACTGATCTACCATTATATATTTTAAGAAATGTGTGTCTACCTCTGTCCTCGAACCAGCCCCCAACCCTGTAGACTTTTCCTGCATTGTTTGTGTCCATTTCCACATATTTTAGGTAACAAAGGCATCATTTTGACCTCTCTGGATTCCATAGATATGTCATCCCCTCTTACTTTAATTTTCTAATACATGCACATGTTCATAAGACTTTTGCATATAGTTTTCTATAAATTTATTTAAATTCCCTCAAGGGATATGGATATTAAATTCCAAAATACCAGTGGCCTACAATTATTTAGTAAATTCCCTAGGTTAATTTTTTCCTAAAATGAGCCATGATTATCTAAATTTTTTTATAGTACTGGGTTGCACCTGGGGCTTTATGCATGGCATAGAGGTCATCTACCAATGAGCTACATCCCCAACCCAGTATCTGTTTCTCAGAAAGATATTTCAGTGTATATCTGAAAATTCTGAAATAGGATTGTTGCTAATATAATATCTTTTTCATGGGATTCCTGCATGCTTACTTTTATTTATAAGGCATGTTGGTAAAATTAGCCACAGGTTCCTACTTTTAAGAATATAATTCCAGACAGATCTTGACTAATATCTTAAAGAGACAACTAGTTTTGTGGTTGTCGTTATTTTTTTCTGAATCTAACACAGTATCCATAAAACCATCTCAGACATATAATGGTGAACAAAGCCCTAGAAACTAAGCATTAGATCAAGTTAAAATGGTACTTTGAGCATCGGCAGCAATCATAACTCTAAGTAAGTTGACAAATACAAATAGAAGCATTTCCTTTGGAATCTTAGTGAAGGGCTGGAGGAGAAAATAGGTAGACCATAAGTCCTGTGCTCCAGTGGATGGCCTGGAGGTTTTCATAATGGCTTGAGATGGACCAATCTACAAGGGTCTTTTCCTGTCCTTTTTCTGGGACAGGAAAATATTCCCAGATTAAACAGGAGAATGGACAGGTAGGAGCCTGTTATCTGCCTGGATACCACAGGTCAATATAAACAAATAGAAGAGACAACACTAATATAAATGAGACTGACAGAAGTTCTGATGGACAGAAACAGTTAATTACCACAGACACACAGAGGAGGATGACCTCAAATGAAGATGAGTAGTTTATCTTAAGCAGCTCACTGTCAACAGAAGGATTCATCTGCTATGCACATCAATTATTAGTTGGGCTAACGACTTCACACTTGGGTAAATCAGAGTCAAATTTTAATCATATTTATGCAGCAAAACTTAGGGAGAATATGCCAAACGCTGATTCTTTCCAAATCTTCATTCATATAAAAATCACTTACAAAAATAAACAGAAAACCTTAACTGTATATATACACAAACCAGTAATAAGTTTTGAGTAATTATTTTTGATAAGCATATATGTGTAATGTTGTCTGTCATTTGAATAGGAGTGGCCACCATATACTCATGCATTTGAATGCTTGGCCTGTAGGGAGTATCACTATTAGAAGGCATGGCCTTGTTGGAGTAGGTGTGGCCTTGCTGGAGGAATTATGTCACTGTAAGGGCCAGCTTTGAGGTCTCAGAAGTTCAAATTCGTTGCGTTCTGCTGCCTGCAGATCAAGATGTAGAACTCTCAGCTCCTTGTCAGCTTCATTTCTGCCATGTTTCTCGCCATAATGATAATGGACTAAACCTCTGAAACTGTAAGCTAGCCCCAACTAAATGCTTTCCTTTATAAGAGTTGCTATGGTCATGGTGTCTCTTCATAGCAGTAGAAACTCAAACTAAAATACATGATAAAGATGATTTGATGGTTAATATTACTTAGAATTTGTCTTGAAAAAATGCAACTTAAAGAACATGGTTTTTGATGCCTAATAGCCAAGGAGTTAAATTTTGCTGGCCTCAGCATTAGCTATGTAAACAGAACATGCTGCCTAATTGTTGTAGTTTAAGCTTTTATCATGTGTGAAATGGAAATGACATTGGTCTCACTAGATCCTTATGAAGATTAAATGCATTCTTAGATTTAAAACATGTTTAAATGCCTTGCACAGCACCAGCTTCCCATCAGAAACTCCTCCTCTCCATCACCTTTAGTCATTCTTTGGGAGAAGATAACAATTATTAGGTGTATATTTTATACTCTAGAAAAGAAACAAATAAAACAAAAGAATCAATGAGGTTAACCAAAGCCAGAAGAGTCATGGATATTGTGTTAGTGTAACTGTGGATAAGAGAAGACACATTAGTTCTGTGGAGAAGAGAACTATGGTCTTACCAGGAAATAGCTGCCAAATTAAGCAGTATTTTGACTAACATGAAAAATCCTCCTTCCATGGTAGGGGAAAAAAGCACAAATCTAGATAATTTTGTTCAAACCTAGCAGTGGATGTCTAGGCACTGTGAAGATTTAAAGCTGCCACCCCAAGGATACTGGAAGAGAAGATAGCTCTACCAAGATTCAAAGGGCACATACCCTGGTGAGACTCAGTCTTCTGGCTGCTTGAGTTTCTTTTGATGTCCAGTAATGTTTTTGCTGCATAAGAGAAGAATTTAGAAATAGCTTTTGTCCTTTGCTTTTGTTTTTGTTTTGCCTTGCAGGCCTTCAATATGGGGTCTTGAACTTACTAAACAAGGATTCTTCCACCAAGTTTCACCCTGAGTTCTCCCTTCTGATCACCACAGTAAGCTGAACAAACAGGCACATGGCTTATTAATTATAGATCTACAGCCACAATTTAAACATCATAAAACAATGTCTCCTAAAATCATTTGCTAAGCATAAAATTATTACAAATAAGTACAGTTTAAGCACTTTAATGTTTTTTTAATCACCATCATTGTAAATGACACTTTTAAAAACACAAGGGCAGGCTTAACAGCAGGCAATCTGGAATCAGGAAGGGGTTTATGGATACCTATTCCACCTTACTGAACTATTGACAGTTGGTAGGTAAGTTCTAAGGAAGGGATAGTCATTGCTTTCATTTGTATACCTACCAAGCTCCAATGGATAATTTCAAACTTATACCCATACAGATGCTTAAAATCAGAGGATCACAAAATAGAGGAACAAGGACAACCATGGGAAGGGGGTCTGTTGGGAAGAGTTGAGAATTACAGGGGTAGAAAGACGATAAGAACAAATGGGAGTTAATGTAAACAGAATTCACTATAGTCATGCATGAGGTTGTCAAGGAACAAATTTAATCAATAAAAAATAAAAATGACAATGTCTGAATACAAATTTCATTTATTGATTCATCTTATTTTTGTGGAATAAAGAAAGCCCTTTCTCATCATTTGATGAGCATGTTTACCATTGGTGGTTTATCATGTCGGCATCATGATTTAGGAGGATTTTAGTCTTTCATTCTTAACTGTGCTCAGCAATGTTCCTCAGAGTCCTTTGGGCAATCACAAAGTATGCTGCAGATGCATGAAGGAAAACAAGCAAAGCTATTAGTGTTCAGAGCTGTTGGCCACGTACATCTTTCACACGCCAGTGGAAGAATAGATTTCTTAGCACTGGAAAGGACAAGATTACTTGAAAGTTATAGATTTATGATTAAATTAAAACTTCAAGTTTCACTGAAAACTTGTGTAATGAAAGGATTTTGCAAATGCAGGATCTTCATGCATTAAGAACAACTTTTATTTTCTTTTCCCCGTTGCTCTTTATAATGACCCCATTCTAGAACATTCTGTGGTATTGAGTTTTGAAATGGCAGTAAATGAACGAGCACCTCAAAAATCAATTCAATCAATTTCCATTCATGCAAATGCATTAACTTTTACACGGGTGGGTGTTCTTCCTTCCAAGTGGATTAGAGTCAGACTGAAGACCAATTTGGTAGAGTCTGCCCAGTCTTACTTTCCATCCTTCACATATCCTCACCTCAAAAATATCCCTTAACCACCTGAGCACATAATTTCTCTTGTAATTTGTTTACTTAAAATTTATAAGCATAATGTTGATAACATGAATTACAGTAATGATCAATTCTAAATACTAATAATGAAAATATGTGTTATGAAACAAGAGAAGATAAAATGTAGCATATTTAGACTGGGGAGACATTTCAATCTGTAAAGGCTATGTAACTATGAGGACCTGAGTTCAGTTTACCTGTGTTGATGTAAAAATCCATAACTCTAGGGCTTGGAGAAGCAGAGATGGGTGCAGTCTTAGAGTTCCTGACCAGCCAGTCTGACCACTCAGTAGGCTCAGGGTTTAGTGATAGACCCTGTCTCAAGAAGTAACATGAAAGGCCATATTAGAAGACATCCAGTATAACCTCTGGCTTACACACACACACACACACACACACACACACACACACACACACACAGAAAAAGAGAGAGAGAGAGGAGAGAGAGAGAGAGAGAGAGAGAGAGAGAGAGAGAGAGAGAGAGAGTCAGAGAGACAGAGACAGAGAAACAGAAAAACAGAGACAGAGAGATTTCTTATGGGGCACACTTCTTATATAAAACTGTACTTCCATCAGGAGACTCTCAGATTTTTAATGGGTTAAGACTCTGACAAGTCACTGCATATCTTTTGTATTCATTATTATATTCTAATGACCTCACATTTTTCTATCCAAGCTATTTCTGCTAAGCAGCAAACCTGCTTATTGAATCAGCTTCCTCATTAACTCAGCTGAGGGTTTCCATAGTCACCTCCATGTCAACATCTGGTTCCATTTGTTATTTTCTCCTTTAGGGGACTGACCCTGATTTTATTGTTTAATTAGTGACATTAACACCTACCTTGTCAGCTAATTTCAACCTCTTAGAGGTACCTGAACATTTCTTACCTCATTGTATCCAGACCTATTCTACACTCTTACATTTGATGGATTGGCAAAACTAGTGCATTCTAACTCTGTATAGACTCCTTAGTTTATCTATTCTTTTCTGTTCACACTGCAGTTGCCTAAGTCTGGGTCTTTACCACTCCTCACCTGGACCCCTCAGTGAAGTTCTAACAGATCCCTGTGTTATTAGCTCTGTCCCTTGTTACTTTTCTTCATATGGTTTCACCACAATCCTGGAAAATGAGTATCTAGTCATGTCACACCATCTTCATTCACTATTGGCTTAAAAGTCTTTGACTTAGGTTAAAGAGATAGCTCAGTAACTAAGAGTTCTTGCTGCACTTGCAGAAGACCAAGGCTCAGTTCCTAGCACCCCTATCAGGCTGTTCTTGCACATTAACTCATACATAGATACACATAAACTAAAGATAAGTAAGTAAAGTCTTTGAAAGCTCTTGATAGCTTTCTGTTAGATTTCATGGAGAAATCTTCAGGACAAAATAAAAACTATACTAATAAGTTTTGACAGAAATGAATAGACCAATGAATCAGATTTTTCTATATACAAAATGCTGTGATCTCATGGAGTTTGGTTGACTCTTGAAATTGTACCATCATGGATGGAATTCCCCTTCCTCCTATTCATAACATCAAGGCTTACCTGTCTTTATAATACTATACAGTGTTTAGTGTTTTCATCTCTTTGCTTCTAAGATTATTATAGACCACAGAGAAAGAAGTGGGACACTGAATCTAAGTTTAATTTACTTTTGAAACTGCCAATTCCCAGGGATATTGTGGAGTCAGTATTCTGTGTCTCAAGGCTAATGGTTGGGAGAAGCATTTATGTAGGTTCTTACAGAGGATCTCAGACCACATTGAGATGTTGGGCATCATACATTATTACAACCCAGATTAGAATCATAAAGAAGACAGAATAATATGAAGACATTTATTGCTTGTCTTTTGAGAGTGCTTATCTCTTGACATTTCAAATTATGCACATGACACTATCAAGTCAGCCTAGGACCTCAAACGATTCCAACATATAAACTCATGAAACTCAAATGTATCTGACTCTGTACTCACACTGCATCAGTAAATAAGAACCTGGAGTCTACAGTGTCAATATGCATTTTAGAAAGAAGAGAAAATCCAGAAAATCTCTATGTTGTTTTCAACTGTTAGAATTTGTAGCTCTCCTCCTAATTCTTGAGCTAGGTGCTATTAATAGTTCTATGGTAAAGTCGTAGAAATAGAGGCTTATATCATGTAACTAACTTGGAATAAAATCTTAGAAGTGATCATTGGCAGATCTTGGATGTGGATCTGGCTACTCTGTTCTTGCCTACTGTGCTTTGATAGTTTCCACTAAATCAGGCTGTCCTGTATTTAAATCTCATATAACTAGGCAAGGGTCAATGCTAGCATCAGATCAAACTCATTACCATCCTGATGATCAAAATAATTCTAGACGCACTTATGTTTGTTGTAATTTTAATGTGCCTTGATTTTTAAGAGATGGTGATCAAAACTCAGCCAATAAATTCAGCATCTATTAGAGAATAAGCATGTGCTATGTGTACATATAGGTCAGAGTTTCATCAGTGTTAGCCCTACTAATGTTTTGGACAGGGGAATTCTTTCTTGGGAAGGGTTGTCCTGTGCACTATAGGATATTTAGAATCATCCCTTTATTCTTTCTTCTGGAGTCCAAGTAGACCTTCTCCTTCTCTATGATGAGACAGAATATCTCCAGTTATTCCCATAACCCAGTAACCCCTTGGGATTAGAGTAGAAAAACTGTTACTAATCAAGAACTGATCATGAAGATTGGAAGACATGATTTTTAATATATATATTATATATATAATATATATGTTATATTAATATATATATTAATATATATATATACATATACATACACACATGTTGAGGGGTATGAATATCTGAATGTAGGTGCCTATGGAGGTCAGAAGAGGAGATTAAATCCTCTGTAGTTGGAGTTACAACTAGTTGAGAGCCATCCCAATCTAGTGGCCCAGAACCAAACTCAAGTCCTCTCACGAGCAGCACACTACACACTCTTAATCAAGGAGCAATCTCTCTAGCCACAACATGATTGGGTTTAATATATGACTTTCCTGTTCAGTTTTCTGTTACTGTAACAAAACACCTGAGGCGGGTGATTTATAAAGAAAAGAATTCTTTACACTTTTAGTTTGTTTTTGGAAGCTGAAAGGCCAAATAGCATGTCATCAGAGTTCATGTGGAAGCAATTAATGGCATCACATAATGGCAGATGGTACGGTGGCAGGGCTATGCAAGAAGAGATCCCATGAGGACATAGGAATCTAGAACATGACTAAGGGCAGACTACTCTTTTATCATAAGTCAGTCTTGAGAGAACATCTAACTCATTTCAGGAGATCATCTTCAATCTTGTGTGAAGGTAGTGTCTCTGAGGACATTCCATGAGTTCTATCTACTAAATGTCCCATTGCCTCTTATATTACCACAGTAAGGGAAGAGCTCCCAGAACACAGACCCTCAGGGGACATACATATCTGAACCACAGCAGAGATGCACTGAGTCACTTTCTAATAATTGTAATGAAACAAATGTACTCTCCTATAACCAAGTAGTCTTCATATTTATATGAAAAAGAAAAAGTATCAAGAAATATAAGCAATTGTCTTCCAAACTCAGAAAAAAAAAACACATTTATATTATCTGTTATGTCTGTGAGTAAGGATGTTCAGGAGCAGGTTTATCCCTCCTATTGTTTAGCCATTTGTGGGAATCAAAGAAGTATATAATAGAATCATATTCGCCGAGCAACAAAGACTAATATAAAAAGAAATATAAAACAAATCCTCAAGGCAAAAAGATCTGAGGAACAAAAGACCAGGTAGGATGGGATAATAACACTTCATCTCCTCTGTTTCATTAGTTCATTCAATTATACAGTTATAATTCTTACTATGAGCCAGGAAGTGTCTACACTATTTTCAGGTGTTCTATTATGTTATCCTTTTCATAAGTTAGTGAGCTAGGTGCTATTGATATTTCAATGGGGTGGTGTTATAGAAACAAGGACTTATAAAGGATAAATAATTAGAAGAAAATAGCAGAAGTAATATTTGACAGAGCCTGTATGTAGCTCAAGACAGTTTGTATATAGGACCTCAGTTCTTATCAACTGCTTTGGTGATACATGCTTGATCAAATTGTCACGGGGCTACCTTCAGCTTCCATGTTTCAATCACCTAGTTTGATTGGTATATATCTAGCCTGACCTAGGATATTCCCTGAAATTCATATTCTGAAGTGGGTCTGTGTATGAGATCTACTGGAGTGAGCTTCTTGTATACATACTCATGGTCCAGGAAACGCAGATAAACAGGAATTGTGAGAGACTGTAAAAGCTATTTCATGACTTTTCTATGGAGATGAATATCCATTCACTCCAGATAGGGCATAGGAACAAAACAATTAAATTATTCTACCTAAGTCTAGCTTAGTGAGCCAGTGAGTTTACTGGGGTTACTTGAAGGATTATGAATGAGGGGTTTCTTAAAGAAGCATATGTGGTTCAAAGACACATGTGGTTGAATAACAAAAGACCCACCCCATCATGGATGATGACTTATGAAGGCTGTATCCCTACAGCTCCCAGGATGACTAAAAGGTAACTTGGCTAGTCCTAGAATCTCCTCTCCTAGTAATTATTATTGGTTATATAACTTCTGAGGGGACCCTGTGGATCTTCTTAGTTCCAGGGGCTTCCTGAAATTTCTGAATTTTATTTATTTCCTGGCCCTTATGGGAATGTTTTCTTTCTGAGGAAACTTTCAAGAAAAATCTCAGTTAGTCCTACTAGATTTGAGGACAGATGGCCCTTCAGAGTGACCCTTCCTTGAGTCTGTGGTGGAGTTTTTCTAGAAAACCATGTACAAATGCCTAGATAGGAGCTATTCACAGAAGAAACTATCACATGGGTAAGGCAGTTCTTTCTAGACTGTAGCAATGTTTAAAGAGTCTTGGCTGAAAACCATCAACTCAAAGGTCACGTTCAATAAAATTGTTCTCTCTGAGTTTTCTGTGGTCACCAAAAAAGAGAAAAACATGCTATTTGTACAAAACACTACACCAATGGAAATGGCCTAAACAGTCCTATTTGATTTCTCTGCTACTGATCTAGCCTTAAAAACATCACAGCACACCTTAGCCAAATCATATGATTGCTCATTCTTGCTTAGGCGCCTGACCTGAGGGATCAGAACCCAGTGATCCACAGAAGACTCCTTACTCCTTAATCTCCAGCAGAACTTACAGATGTCAGACGCACATAGCTTGACAGTGTGCGGAAAGAAAAATAGAGAAGGCAACTGAGACTTCACAAAAACGTTTATCCTGAGGTCTCAGATGACAAAACCCATGAGCCACTGTCTTTATTTGGACACTAGGAAACCTCACCAACTTTGTGCTAAAGGCTTAGAGCATCCAGACCAGCATTCCACCATGCACTGATGGATCCAGAATCTTTCTGGCTCCCAGAGAAGCAAACCACAAAGAAAGATAAAATTCTAGTTAAATGCTTAATTCACTTGCTCAGAATTTTTGCCCCAAACATCATTTATTAGCAAGTCAACATACTGTATATTGCCACCTAAATGTAGTCATTCCTATTGTAATTATTAATAATTCTCACCTCAGTTTTCCCTTTTTCCAAATAGAAACCCTATTCATTTTGTTACTCAGTTCTTGCCTTGGTTATGTAAAAAAAAAAAAAAAGGATCTTAAGTTTATCTCTTTTCAAAATTTCTAGACAAATTATTAGTTTATAAGGTAGGTTGACTTGGAACAACAGAGCCAGGGATGTTTCAAACTCATAATCCTCTTGTCTCAATCCTCTAAACGCTGGATAGCAGGCATGCACTGCTGTCCCTAGCAAAAGTTATGTTTTTGTTTATTTGTTTTTTAGTGTTTTCAGTCCTCTAAGTTTTGTGTACCGTTTACTGATATATCTACCTCCTTAGCCCCAAATTACCATTCTCAAGGAAAAGAGTTTAGAGATAAGGTTCCCAAACTTTTTAAAGGAAAGAACATTTTTCTAAAAGGAAGAGACGTGGACTGAGCCCCTGTATCCCCGCACGTATTTAGCAGAAGTGAAGCTTGTTCTTCATGTGAGTCTTCCAACAACTGGAGTGGGCGATATCCATGAGTCTGTTTCCTGCCTATGTATCCCTTTCCCCTAACTGTGCTGTTTTCTCTGGCCTCAGTGGAAGAGGATGTGCCTAGTCCTGCAGTGACTTGATATGCCATGGTGGTTTGGTTTCCAGTGGCAACCTCCTCTTCTCGGAGGAGAAGGATAAGGAGAGAGGTTATGCGCATGGGGGGTGGGGTGCTTGGGCAGAGATAGGGTCTGCAATCAGGATGTAAATTGAATAGATAAATAAATTAATGCATATTTGGTAAGCTGCACAGAAGCATGGATTTGCTTGCCTGGGCATTTCTGAGAGCATTTGATCTCACTAAGTTTACCTGTAGAAGTTGAACACTTGAAATCTATAGTGGGTAAGAAGGACAGTGATTCAGTCAGCGTTTTTTTTACTGACTCCTGATATTTTCATTGTGTTTCATTAATAGCAGTTTCATTGATAGAGACAGTTCTATTTTGTGTAAAAAAGACCATTCTGTGCCTTAAAGGGAAGGTATATAAGAATACTGTTTGTTCTCAGTCACAATGTCTTTTTTTTTTTTTGGTTATTTTATTTATTTACATTTCAAATGTTGTCCCCCTTTCCAGTCTCCCCTCTGCAACCCCCCCATTCCATCCACATCTCCTTTGCCTTTAAGAGGATGCTCAGCACAGTGGGGAGCACAATATGCTTTTTACAGAATGGCATAAACTCTCCTGACTATCTATGAAGTAGAACAAGAGAAATGGCTTTAGTGCGTAATTTATCTCTTCAGCACATGTCCTCAGCAGAGACTGTGTTGCTCCATCCACTGAGTACATGACTGGTTTCTTTTGATTCTTGTCATACTTTTTGGATCATTAAACGATTCACAATGTGTTTTCTCTGGGCGATAGAGTATCAGGAGAACATCCTAGTTCCATTATGTGAACATGTGAGCATGTAACCACCTCACAGAAAAGGGACAATTCAGAAGGCAGATGCTAACACCACTAGATGTTCTGCTGCTGGCTACTGATAGACAGGCATTTCATTGCAACATCAGATATGTATATGCCTGCAGAGGATTGTATGGTATGTGGTTAGTGAGAGTGGTGTTAACTGTGTGGTCATGTGGACAGCAACATATTTAGTTACAACATCCTTAGTTACCCAAAACTTCATAATAATTTAAAATTCATCACTTTAAATCTCCCAGGTTTTTTTTCCCATTCTGTCTTTAAAACATATAAAACCTGTTTTATGTATCTCACTTGTATCTTCCCTGAGTCTTAGGTTAAAAATCATTAATAAACACATATAAGTTTAAACTTAGGTTGCTGTAGGTGCAGGTTATGCCAGTCAGAAGCACATGTAAGAGACCCATTTGCATAGGAACTAAGATTAATAATTAATAATTAATAAATGGGACCTCATGAAACTGAAAAGTTTCTGTAAGGCAAAGGACATAGTCAACAGGACAAAATGGCAGCCTACAGAATGGAAAGAGATTTTCACCAACTTCACATTGACAGAGGGCTAATATCCAATACATATATTGCAATGAAATGCTTGCCTATCATTCTATCATTAGCCAACAGCAGAACATCTAGTGGTGTTAGTATATATATATATATATATGAGTAAAGAAACCAGATATCAACAAATGAAATAATACAATTACAAAATGGAGTAAAGATCTAAGCAGAGACATATCAATAGAGGACTCTCAAGTGACTGAGAAACACTTAAAGACATGTTTGCTATCCTTATCTATCGGGGAAATGCAAACTGATACTCTATCCTATAAATGCAACTCTGATACTCTATCCTATACCTGTCAGAATGGCTAAGTTCAAAAATACAAGTGACAGGTCATGCTGACAAAGATTTGGAGCAAGGGAACATACCTCCATTTCTGATGAGAGTGCAAACACTTGTACAACCACTTTGAAAATCAGTATTGTGGTTTCTCAGGAAATTGGAAATAGATCTAATTTAAGACCCAGCTATACCACTCCTGGGCATATACTGGAAGGATACTCCATTCTACCACAAGGACAGTTGCTCAAGTATGTTCACAGAAGCTTTATTCATAATAACCAGAAACTGAGAACAACCTATATGTCCTTCAACTGAAGAATGGATAAGGAAATTTTGGTATATTTACACAATGGAGTATTACTCCATTATTTAAATAATGATATCATGAAATTTGCAGGCAAATGAATGGAACTAGAAAAAATTATTCTGAGTGAGGTAACTTGTATAAATATAACTTTTATTTGCCTGGAGCAATTGTCATCTCTCTGGCTTAATGCCTCAGTATGCTAACCTAGGCCTAGATCTGGACGCTTTTAGCCTCTGTACAGTCTTATCTAGGCCTAGAATGTTTTCAGCCTCTGAGACTTGCTGTTGAATAAGCTCACCCTTTCTTTTCTTTCTGGCTGGCTGGTACAACTCAGCTGATCTGGCTCAAACTCATCTCCAGGCTGACTGATCCAATCTGGTTTCACTTTGTTTCTCCTGAATCGCTCTACTTGGCCTCAAAGTAACACTAGCAGTCTGTTTTGATCATCTGGCTCATTCTCATTCTCTGGATCCTTCTTTTTCCCTCTGTCTAACCTGTCTCTGTATAACTGTCCCAGTAATACTACCTTCTCTTCCTCTATCTACGTAGCCCCTCAAGTAGCTCCCCTTTCCTCTCTCTTCTTGTGAGAGTTGGGCATATCCTAAATCTTTCTCTACATTGTCACTTTGTCTGCCAGTCAATTATACATCACTTTCAAAGACAGCTACTTCCTTCTACATTCTAACATTACCTTCATTGTTTGAAATTAAAGGTGTGTACTGAGGGCAAGTGTTATTCCACCCAGGGGGATTAAAGATGTGTGCTAAGGGTTGTGCCATACCACAACTAGAAATTTATTTATTTATATAACATAATCTTGGAGTTCACAGTGTGATAAAATATCCTGCAATAGTAACCCAGGTGCAGAAAGACAAACATTGTATATACTTACTTATAAGTGGATGTTGGCTGTTAAGTAAAGAATAATCATGCTATAATCTACAGACCCAGAGAGGCTAAATAACAAGGAGGGCTCAAGGTGGGATGGATAGATTTCCCTGGGATATGAAAATAAAATCGATTTCAAAGTTGAACTGGGTGTGAGTAAGGATGGGAACAGACTCCTGTTCGGGTGATAGGAGAGCGATGAAGGGAGATAGTACTGGGAGAGAATGGTTGGAATTGGGGTGCAGGGATCTCAGGGGCAAGGTAGAAACTTAGTGCATTTGGAAACTCTGTGGAATCAATGGAGGTGACCCTAGCTAAGACCCCTAATAAAGGCAGATACAGAGCCTGAACTGGCAATCTTCTATAGCCTGGCAAGGTTTCCAGTGGTGGGATTGGGATACTAACCCAGCCACAAAAACCTTGGACCTATAATTTGTCCTGGATACAAAGTGTGCTGTGGTAAAGATGGCATAGGTCTTGTGGTAGTGGCCAACCAATGACTGGTCCAACTTGAGATCCATACCAGGTGTTTTAGTTAGGGCTTCTATTTACTCTGAAGAGCCACAATGACTTTGTAAACTATAATAAAAGAAAATATTTCATTGAGACTGATTTACAGTTCAGAGGTTTAGTCCTTGATTGTCATAGTGGGAAACATAGCATTGTGCAGACAGATGTGATGCTAGAGAAAGGGCTAAGTCTTATCAGTGGGCAATGGGAAGGAAACTGGCCTGATTTTCTGAGACCTTAAAGCTCACCCCACACTACCTCCAATAAAGCCACACTTACTCCAATGCTATACCTCTTGATAGTGCCATGCCCAATGGACCCATGGAGCAGATTTTACTCAAATCTACTACATCAGGAAAGGGAACCCAGGATGGCCAGGAACAAAAGGCTGGATAGCCTAGAGGTCTAGGGTAAAATCAAATATTACTGGCCAAAAAAAAAAATGAAATTATTCCTGATGAAATTCTACCATATTCATACACTGGAGCCTAGCATGATCATCATCAGAGAGGACCCATCCAGCAACTGATGCAGGGATCCACAGCTAAACATTAGGCAGAGCTTGGAAAACCTTTTGAAAGGTAGGGATGTAGGAGTCACAGAGGTCAAAGACACCACAAGAACACAGCCCATAGAATCAAACCAGGGTTCAAAGGGAGTCAAAGAAACTTCATAATCAGGGAGCCTTTATGAATATGACCAAGGCTCCATGTATGTTGTTCTTTTAGGACTCCTAAAAGTGGGAGCTGGACCTGTCCCTGACTATTTTGCCTGCTTTGGTGACCATTTTCTTCCTACTAAATTGACTCATGAGCCTTGATATGCAGGCAAATGAATGTAACTTACTGTAAATGAAGTCACTTACTGTAACTTGTTATGCCATGTTTGGTTGATATCCATGGGAGACCTGCTCTTTTTTTAAAGGGAAATAGAGGAGACATGGATCTAGGGGAGAAAGGAGGTGGGGCAAGGACTGGGAGAAGAGAAGGGAGGGGTAACTGCAGATGGGATGTAATATCTGAGAGAAGAATAAAATAACAATAAACTTAGGTTAGGTGAGATGGCTCAGAAAGCAAAGGCACTCACTAGCAAGCCTGATGCTCTAACCAATTCCAGTAACCCACAGGGTGGAAGGAAAAAACCAACTCCCTCAATTTGCCCTCTGACCTCTATACATAGCATGCCAGACACATGAATGCCTACATACACACAAACACACACATACATGCATAGGCAAGCTCATACATACACACATGCACAATCGTGCACATGTATAATTCCACAAAATAAATAAGTAAATTTAATAGTTTTAAGAACATAAACTTAAATTTATGTATCTTCCTTTGCTTTAAGATCATTCATGGAATAGCAATGATAATGATGACGATCTGTTAACAAAAGGAAAAGACATTTTAGCCTACAATAAATGAGTCTCCAAAATTTTGGGTTGGTAGTATATTAACTAAATATTATCTTAAATTGGAACTATAAAAGAACAGTTGAGTGCTTTGTATTTGTACAAACTTATGATCTGCATGAGGAAATTATAAGCATGTAAAAACCAGAAAGGTACTTATGATTTATATTAGACATATGGTCAATATTTTTAAATAATAGTTGGTTGTTCTGAAATCATATAAAACAGGATAAAAGAGAAACTGGACATGTAGTTTAGTTAGTAGAGTGCTTATCTAGCATGTATGAAGCCTCTAATCCCAACACTCAGCTGATGGAGGCAGAAAATTTAGAGGTCAAGGGCATCTCCAGTGTATAGCAAATGTGAGGCTAGCCTTGACTACATGATACTTGATTTAGACGAACAAGCAAACAAACAAAATGGGTATAGGATATAAGAAAAAGTATCAAAAAAAAAAAAAAAGAAAGAAAGAAAGAAACGTAAAAAACACCAGAAAAATGAGTAATGCTTGATCAGCCAGTAAGGGTGTGGGAGTGGGTTAGTGGGATATAGGATCAAGCTCTTTACATTGACACATATTGACAAGTAACAGTGGATATCATAGGGTATTACTGATCTCAGATCTGTCCTTCTATGGTCAGTGAGAAATCTGACGTTACTTTTGTAATCGTTTTGGACGGGTTATCCCACTGACATGGTGCCGACTGCAGTCCCTGGAAACCTTGACCATGTTCTGACTCAGTAGAGTCAGAGAGAGGCGTGGGGAATAGGGGGAAGAGGAGGAGGAAGAGGAAGAGAAGGGAGAGAGAGAGAAAGGGAGATAGAGACATAAACAGAGACAGAGGAGAGAAGGAAGGGGAGAGGAAAGGATAGGAGAGGAAAGAGAAGGAAGAGGAGAGAAGGAGAAAGAAGAGAGCAGAGGAAAGAGAGAGGGGGAAGGGAGGGAGGGAGGGAGGAAGGGAGGGAAGGAGGGGGAGAGAGAGAGGAAAAGAAGTGCTAAGGACCATTCTTTGCTTTGATAGTCACCTCCAAATGTACATGTTTGTGAACTCCTTTTAGAAACACACATATTGATAGGGATGTGGGAAGAAAGAGACATACAAGGAAGGATACACACCATTAATTATTTTAATGGTTCACCAAGTACAAACTTTGAGAATAATTCCTCCCCGTACCTTAATTTTCTGGTCAGAAGGACTTAACTACAGATGATACTGTACAATTATGACAACCTTTGACCACAAACTTCCATTTACTTTCTTTTTTGTTGTTGTTGTTGTTTTTTGTTTTCTGCTGGTACTGGGGATTGAGCACAGAGTCTCAGAAATGCAGATTAAATGCTCTACCACTGAGATATACCCCAGGACCTATTTAAGATTTTAAAGGTCTCTTAGTATATCTTCTATTGCTACTAGCTGTCTCTGTTGGTTTCATGCAACTGCCATGGTTTCAAACACTGTCAAGGCATTTTGAAGCACTTACATTCTCTTGCACTGAAAAGCACAGTTCTACTTATCACGGTCTGGGGTCACACAATTGGAAGAACTACTCACTATATTATGATCGTTTCAGCCAGAGGGGGCAAAGCCTTCTGTCAACTTATCTGCTACCCAAATGTTCGGCGTTATTATTAACAAGGAAGAAAGAATGTAGCAAAAATGCATTTCAAAGATAAATCTAGTCATTGAGCAGTTTGCCGTGCCTTATAATTTCCTCATTTCCATAGCAACTGCCAAGTTCATTTCTGCCTGCAAATTTGGGACACAAAAATTCCTAAAGGGTTTTTTTTTTTTTTAAAGGATCCCCAAACCTGGCAGCGTGTGGGAGCGCACGCACGCGCGCGCGCGCGCGCACACACACACACACACACACACACACACACACACACAAAAGATTTGTCAGAAAACTCCTAAATATTCTTAGAATTTTGGATTTGAATAACATTGGATCTTTGAATATTTGTTGCATTTCATGTTTCTGAAGGATCCATGAGGACAGAGTACAGATGATCCTGTCCTCAGGGCCTGAAACTAAGATCAAAATCAGTCACAGAATCTTGGATCTTTGTATGCAGATGGACAGGTTCTACCTGGTCAGAGTCTAACTCACTCTCTTAATTTCAGACAAGCATCACAACTAGGCTGTACAAACACAAAACCCAGAGACCAGCCCCAAGTACGTCATTCTGGACTTCTCCTATACCAGAGTGCCAGTTCCATGGCCCCAACACATTTTATTTCATTAGTCTAGTCTGTCCATTAGACTCAATATTTCCATTTTGTCTCCCCAGACAAGTTGTCTCAAAAGAGATATTAAACCAGGCATAGTTTTATAAGCCTATAATCTCAGAACTTGGCATGGTAAGGCAGAATTGTTATAATTTTGAGGGCAATATAATGAGAACCCATATCAAGAAAGAGAGAGAGAGAGAGAGAGAGAGAGAGGAGAGAGAGAGAGAGAGAGAGAGAGAGAGAGAGGAGGAGGGAGGAAGGAAGGAAGGAAGGAAGGAAGGAAGGAAGGAAGGAAGGAAGGAAGGAAGGAAGGAAGGAAGGAAGGATACCTTTAATTTTTTTGTAAGGTATATTTATTTTTTTAAATTGATGTATACAGAATTTAAGTGTGTATGTATGTGTGTGTGTCCATAGAGGCCAGAGGATGGCAACAGGTCCTCTACACTGAGAGTTATAGGTGGCTACATGCCCCCTACTTGGGTGCTGGAAACTGAACTCCAATGTTCTAGAAGACCACTGAGGAATCTCCTAAATCCAACCTCCAACACACAAAAAATAAAAGTCTTAAAAGTCTAAATGGCATCATACCATCTTATGTGTGAATGCAGCCAATGACTTCTCTCAGATCAGAGCAGTCCCTCTAGAGTTTCTAAATTGGTTCTCCCTCTGCCCTCTCTTCATAATGTCCAGGGTACAACAACGTTCTTACTCCCTATGTAAGTCTAGCTTCCTCCTACCTTAGTGGTTTTACACATTTTTATCTCTCTGCCCAGATTGCCATCTTCCTAGAAGTTCTTATTTTAATCATAGAAATCTCTGCTCAGATGTATGTCCTAATAAAGAACTCTCTTCACTACCTCACTACTGTTCCAACTCAGTGGTACTCTGAATGCAGTCCCTTGGCAATCCCTCCCCATCACATTGCTCCACCCTCTTTTCTTCTTACACTTGTCACTGCTGAAATGATGTTGCTTGCTTGTTTGCCTGGGTCTTCATGTATGCTCTCTAAATACACTCTTCTATGTTCCATCTTTATCATATGCCTAGGGTATCCTTCTTGCTCAAGAGATATTTATAGACTGAATTGTACTCCAATTGACCTACATGAAGCTAAAGACTCATAAGGTTCACATACATTGACTATAGTCTTATTGCCAATAAACAGATATAAAAATGAAACATTCTGAGTTGTATCTAGTGCTGTGGAAAACCTTCTATCCGATCTTACCTCTCTTTTTTTCTTTCCTCTGCTGCCTCGCTCCTTCAATCCCCTTTGTTTCTTTGTTCCTTTTCTCTTCCATTTGCTTTTTCTTTTATAAATAATATTTTATATTTTGGAAAAGTTTATACATTTATACATGTATTTTACACAATATGTCCATCATCATCATCTCCCTCCAACCACCCCTAGAAACCCCACCTTTTCTCCCTCTCAACTTTATACCTTATTGTTGTTGTTTTTGTTGTTGTCGTTGTTGATAAAACCCTGAGTCGAATTAGTGTTGCCAATATGCACATGGGTATGTGGCCATCCCCAAGATCTCAGGCAACCTGAAGACAGCCATGACCTCATAGAAGAGTAACTCACCTTCCCTCCCTCCATTCTTCTCTCCCTCCCTCCACAACTATTCACTGTCCATAGCTCCTCAAACAATAGTGAGATTGTTGAAATTTTGACTGGCTTGATCCTGTACGGGAACCACAGTTGCCGTGAGAAGATGCGTGCTGTAGCCAGGTGTCAGGAGCCAAATTCAGGAAACTGCCTCCTTTGGGAAAAACCTGACCTTCGACCAAAGATTCTCTTGCTCTGTCAAGAGATAAGCCCAGGGAGCTACCCATTGTTTCAAGAAAGCTTCAGGGAGTCACCTGCTGTTAATCAGTACCAGGTTAAAAAGATAGGCTCCTTCAGATCTCAGATCTCAGTAAACTTAAAGAACATCTGGCATTTCCTGGGAGCTGGAGAGATGACTGAACTATTAAGAACACGGACTGCTCTTCCAGAAGACCTTTGTCCTTCCTTCCCCCTTCCCCAAGACTATATATTGAAAATTGCTCCCCCATTAAAGTGAAGCCTTGACAAAGTTCCATGCAGGGCTTTCATCTCTTCTTTCTCGGCCCATGTCCCCCCTTTTTTAGGTGGCAGGTGTAGGTCCCTCTCTGGACCCCACAAATAACCAAGGCCCGCGGGTCGGGTCAGCCATGCCTTGTCCAGAAGCCAGTGCTTCGCATCCTCTTCTACCAGCTGTTACATCTTGTGAACTTTTGTTCTAAATTTAGGGAAATGCTCTTATCAGTGATATGCATATAGCTGGGAGTGGGTCTTCTAGGTTCCGTGATGTAAGTTGAGCAGGCAGGCTGCATTTCAGCCCTGCCAGTTTGATAGACTCAGTCATCAATACTGGGGAACTGGAAAACTATGGAGAGAAATTTAAAAACAATTAATCCGAGCAACCATTCCTGGACTTTTGACTATCAAGTTTTTATTAACTCTCAGAAAGGATGATTTATAATAATCCATGGTGGGAGAGGGGTTGTCCATGATGATGAAGAAAACCTGTTTTTCATGTTCATGAACTCCCAAACTTGGACCCACAAGAAAGAAGGCTGAGGTTTTCTGCTTAGCTTCATGTCTACAGTGATAACTGATCCAGTGCTGCTCAGTGGCCGATGGAATTCCCAGGGAGAGTACCACTGCACTGGTTCAAAATAATCTGCCACAATCCTTTCCTGGCTTCTTCCAAGATCATCATTGCTCTGATCCAAACTTGATACATTATGTTTTCTCACCGTTCTTGTTTCCTTTCTGTAACTATGATAACAATGCTCTGAACGAACGACTTAGATGTGGAAAGGATTTGTTTGGTTTATACTACTAGGTGAAAGATTATCACTGAAGAAAGTCAAGCAGAAACTTGAACAAAAAAAAAACACAAAGGTTTTCTGAATGTTGTCTTGCTTTCAGGCTCATAGTTCAGTAGCTTTCTTACTTGGCAAGTGCATCTGCTTAGGGATGGTGCTACCCAAAATGGACTAGGTCTCCTGAGTCAGTTAACAATCAAGACAATTCCCTCAATGACATCCCATAGACCAACATTATCTGAGTAATCCCTCAGATATTTCTCAGAGACTTGGCTGTATCAAGTTGATGGTGAAGTAACATGCACTCACCATCCAGTTAATTATTGTTTCCCAGTAGAATGGCCAAATGGTATTCACAGTACTGAGGTTCAGGATTGGTCTAGTTTGGAAATACATGAGAAACCAAAAAGCATGAGGCAAGATAAGAAGCAGAGCCAGTGATGTAGAGAAGATGAAGGGTATAATCTTCAGATTACTGAGCTCCAGCAACCAGTATCCTTATACACATACCAACTTAAACAACATTCAAGTAAGAATGACTGCAGTTTATCAATAATTTTGTTTATGTGATATGGTAAACATGTAGCATATCATTTGTTAAGATGTATATTAATGTTACATTTAGTAAATCCAACTGATTAATTTCAGTGACATGGCATATTTTAGGTTGCTCTATTTAGTGAAGGTATTAATTCAGTTTTGTTATTGTATTGGGTGAATGTATATTCTGTCACACAAAAGCAAAGATACTAAAGGGGACCATGTTAAGTATATGTTGTTCATGCTCTAAGCACTATTTAAAAAGCAGTCTGCAAGTGCACATGTGCATGCACATGAAAGTTTGAGTCTATAGAGGTCAGGACAAAACCTCAGCTGTCCTTTGTCAGCCTCCACCTTGCTTGAGATCATTTGTGTTGTCATTTGCAGCTGTATGCCAGGCCAGCTGAGCTTACCGCCTTTCAGCTTCTCGTCTCTCTTTTCCACCTGACAATAGGAATACTGAGATTTCAGACGTTCACTTCTATACCCATCTCTAAGGATCTCTCTTAATAGTGAATTTTCATGGTTATAGAACTTGAGGAGGTTGATCTTCTTTTTGATTCTAACAGACAGAGCTCAATTTCATCAGGAAAAATAATTGTAAATCTCAGTGATGAATCTTTCAGAGGAGTTTGATGGTTCAATACTTGGAAACAACTAGTGCTCTACCCTCAATTTTATTTTTTATTGTTTTTGAATGATAAATGTAGAGGCATTGACTGATAATTTCTTTTGCAGAGTAGGATCACACTGTTATTGATGGATTTAGAAATGGTACTTGAAGATCTTTCATAATAACTACAGAGCTTAAAACATTAGGGCAATGATGCTAAAAGGAAAATAAAAACATGTAAGTAAATCTGAAGCTCAACTTCAAAATAAAAATTATGTATGACTGTTTTGACACTAGATGATAAATGGTTATTGGTATAGTGCTCAGTCATTTAAAAACCATCTCATCCAGCTAGAAAAGCAGGACACATATAAGCTCCAACAAGACCCTCTCTGCTGGTCTTTCAATCTTCCCAACAAATTGGGTGTGAGGCAGATGACGGTAGTCACATTGCTTCTAATAAAAGATTGGTTTTAAATGGACCTTCTGGTTCAATTCCAGAAAGAAAGTGTGGACTGTGGAGAGTTGGGGAGGCTCCAGAATGTTGAGCTCTGAGAGGATACTTGCACATAAGCCCATGGATCATTTTAAAAATAATCAAGATTACATTAAAGCCTTTCCGGAAGTGAAGATAACATTAGAAGGGGTGGTGGCCTCTGTCTATCTCAGGACATTTATTAAGATTGTATTTGATGGGTGCAGGAGATACAGGCTTCCACTGAAAGTCAGGAGTCTATTTCCCCAGTGTCAGACAATGCACTCCAGAGAGCAAAAACAATATAATTAATAATGGCATTAAAGATCTGTCACAAACGTCTCACCTGTGCCCCTTTCTCCCACAGAGAAGCAAGGACACAAGGCATTTAAAAATATGAACTTGAAAGAATACTTTACCACCACCATAAATTCAGCCCAGTGCATTTTTCTTAATCCCACCTTGTAATAAGGCAGGATGACTTTAGGAAACAAGGTCACCACACACCAGAAATACCAGGTAGGAAAGGAAGAATAGAATTTAATGTCTTATTGTCTTTTATCACAAGCAATTTATTCAGATTTTCTTCTGAAATTCAGTGTCTTTTTTTTCTCACCTACAAAGTTAAAAGTGGATGGAACTGATTTTTTTTCATTCTCCCTCTATGTTCTCATGGCTGGAAATTATATCCATCCAGATGCTAGAAGTATTTCATAAAATATATAAATAGATGAAATTTATCCTAAAACTCTATTCAAGCATATAGAGAAAGAAAAGTATGTAGTAACAGAAACCAAATCTAACGTTTATTCTCTTAATTGTACAATTTTATTTTAACCCCCATGTTTTGGCCAATGATTATCATATGCATGTATTGAAAGACAAGGCTCAACACAGAAAGACTTTGCATGGCTTTTCCTCTCAGACTGCTCAGCTTCAGATATTGGGATGTGTGTTTGGGGGTGGTTACTTTTCTTTATCCATTATTCTCAGTCTTACAAGATTTCTTTTCCTCTAGGAACACTAAAAATGTAATAATATTCCAAAGTCTGACTTACCTAAATTCCTGAGTCCAAAGAGGACTTACATTTGCAAGCAACACCACTGTGGACAAATGTATTTGGTGTCCATGTTTGAATATGGTGATTGTACTGTGCAATCAGATAAGCTATGACTCCATAATTGACCCAGTAGGCCAATGAACAAGATCTATCTTTATTATCTACATATTTAAAAATGATCTTTTTAGTTCTTATTTTCTAGAATATTCTTTATTTTTTTAAATTAAAACATAATCTCATCATTTTCCCTTATCTTTTTTCCCTTCAACCTTTCCCATGCACCTTTCTTGCTCTCTATCAAATTCATGGCCTTTATTTCTTTAATTGTTTATACATACACACATATATTACATATATTCATATATGGGTAATATATGCATATGCATACATATGTATGCATATATATGAATATATATTCACATGCATACAAAACATCCTCAGTTCATGTAAATTACATATATGTATATGATTTCAGGGATGACCATTTGGTTTTGGATAGGCAATAAAGGGCTCGTCCCTGGGGAAGACTATTTCTCCTGCTCAGCATCTCTTCATTGCCAGTAATTCTTTTTGTGGGAAGAGTCCTTGTGAGATTTGCCCTTTCCATGGTAACATATCAATTGATGTCATCCTTGTTCAGGTCTTGTCTAGGAACCCTTGCTAAAGAGACTTCATGGGTGTCATTTCTCTGATCTTTTTTAGGAGACAAAAATCTCATAACAAATTTCCTGTTCCTGTGGTTCCTATAAGCTTTCTCCCGTGCCTTCCACTAAGATCCCTGAGCCTTAAGTACAAGAGCAGCACTGCAGATGGATCAGTTGGGGCGGGGCATCACATGGTTTCTCCTTTCTTGCACCGGGATCAGTTGTGGTTTCCTGTAATGATCTCACAGATAAATGTACATCTCCCTCCTCATCAAAGATCACTGTCCTTGCAACTGATGGAAGTGATTATAAATAAGTTCTGCCACTTTGTTGATGCGGTTTGATAGTGGATTAGTCACTGTCATGGCCATAGCCTCAACTGATGATTCTCATGAAGGGCAGAAAGGAAAATAGGCATGTCAAGGAGATGCTGGACACATGTCACCTAAACCAATGACCAAAGTAAACATCACCAATAATGGAATGAGATGACATCATCCACCTCTCATAGACCTTGATGACAGAAGCATCATCAGTTCTGTGATGCTTTTGCCCAGAGTACAGAATGCAAATGTAAGTATTAGGAAGTAGCTAGCATAGTCAACTAGGTGTCCTGTGTGATTCCAGGGATCAAAGTCATGCAAAACAAAGGGCAATTGAGCAATCATTTGAGCAGGCTAGGGCATGGCAAATAGACATGATAGCTGATTGGGCTGTGTGACCCATATCACATTCTAGTCTGAGAACAAAAGCAGTCATAGATTGCATTTGGTGAGATTTGATATAGGCTGAAGGTTGAATGCCAATACACATAAGAAGTAAATCTCTGCTTATTTCAAATACTATATTTTTGCTTAGGAAATATAAATGAAGTTTTGGAAAGTGAATGGTACCATGTCTGCGCTCAATGCAGTCTCTGAATGGCCAAATGATGTAGAGGAAACATAATGTCTGTAAAATGATGTAGAAAAGGAGGGGCGGTGGGAGGTGAGAGAGGTGGAGAGGGAGGAGTCAGAGAGTGAGAAAGAAGGCAAGTGAAATTTATCAACACTTTCTCAGGTCACTACAAATGTATAAATGGGATTTGGAACAGAGCTCAGAACAATCTGAGATGCTTAAGAGGTGTCTGTTGTTTTCTATAAAATCCTTGATACTTGGTAGCAACTAATAAGAAATGTTATAATTTTATCATAAAAATATGATTGAAAGCTACTGAAAAGGGTTAGTAGGCAACAACTATTAACAAGCATGGCAGCCTGAGTTCTACCCCAAGATCCACCTAGTGGAAGGAAAGTACTGACTCTTGAACGTTCTACATGTGAGTTCTACACTTGCTCCACAGGACATGCATGAATACAAAAGATTTGGGTGTGTGCACATCCCTTATCACATACCAAACACACACATACCACACACACACACACACACACACACACACACACACTAAATAAATAGATAGATAAATAAATAAATAAAATTTTAATCCAATTGACAGAAGTCATCTTATTATTTCACTGTTAAGTTTGTGAAACCGGAGAAAAACTGGGGCTGAGCTGACACTGTACCTTTGCTGACTTTATTCTAGTGCACGGATTTAACACGTGAAATGACATGCAAGGACTCTAGCATTCAAGACCAAGTCTGCGATTAACTAAAGGGTGCAATAGACAGTAATTGTTTTGAACGCTTTGTAATGCTTTTAAAGCTCTTAAAGGCACTCTCATTTTAAATGAACAACTCATACAGAGTAATTGGAGTGTTGCCTTAACTCATTGAATATTACTTACATCCTTAAAGCATCTATGTCAAAGTAAGCACACGGATTTTTATGAAGCTATTTTGTAGACACTTGGGAGTTTCCTTTTTAATACCTCAATATAATTATAATTAGTTCAGAAGGCCCAGTAACACTTTGTGATAATTGTGCATAAATTAATTGCTAAAGGGCACAATTAACTTTTTATTAACGTTTGTGATAATAAACATTCAACTCGGTTTCTAATATTTCATAAATTATATTCCATATTTTAATTGTTCCTATATTAAGTTTTATTACTTAATGTCCTTGAATATTTGCCTTGGGGACCAAAGCAAATACTGTAATATGCTTAATCCAAGAGAAAACCTGCATTTAATTAGACAATGTGAGACAAGGCATTGGCTTAAGTCTCAGATACTGCCACAGGGCAAAGAGAAGCATTCTAAAACCAGTAGATGACAAGCCCACAGCACTGCAATGCTTTCATGAGACAATGTCTCTTTAAGAAAGCCCTGATGGTTGGACGATTAAAGCATCACCTTGAAATTGACAATAAATCAATTGTGTTCAAGTCAGAATTGAACATCAAGGGCATCTCTGATGATTAATCTTTGAGAAAAGTCACTAGTACAGTATCATAAGGTTGTTCACCTACAAGGCTTACAGTGATATCATTCATTATGGTGAATACCTTGGGCCATTTGTTAAGACTGTACTTGATTCCTCAAAGGGGTATCTTGCAAGCTCTCCCTGTTGGGAATACAGCTGACTGTTGAAAAGAATGTGGAGCATGGAGGGAAGGTATTGCCAAACTTAAAAAGATGTCAAGGAATCCTGCTACTTGTAGTAAGATTCATAGTGCCTCACCCTCATTTGCACATGAACCAAGGCATCTCTTTAATACTGCTGTTAAGGAACAAAATATAAAAGCTCTCTACCAATGGGCATCTTTATGATTAGCTGATATAATAATTGGATATACTTTGATGTTTGGGCTCACAGTAGCTTCTACCAAGAGGTCACATGAGCACTGTTACCAGAAGGGCACTGGGAAGCAGAAATTTAGTTACAGAGATTTAGGGGGGTGTTTCCTCAGAGACACCAGAAACCTGACTACTCTATGATGTAGATATCTGGGTTGTAGGAGGTGGAAAATCCAGACAAGAATGTACTGAAAGAGGATGTAATAAAGGAAATGGGGCTTTGGGGACTTCGGTGAAAGAAGACGGCATAGACCATATCAACAGAGTCTTGCCAAAGTCAAGTGACACTGAGAGTTCTTTTTTTTTTAATTGAAAATGGATTTTTTTCTTATACAATATATCGTGATTTGTTTCTCGTTCTTCTTCTCATTCGAGATCCTCCCTACCTCCCCTCCCCTCTAGACTCATTCCTTTACTGTCTCTCATTAGAAAAGAACAAGCTTCTAAGAGATAACCAAACATGACAAAATAAAATAAGATGAAGCAAAAACTTTCATACTGAATTCAGACACAGTAATGCAATAGGAGGAAAAGAATCCTAAGAACAGGCAAAAAAAGTCAGAGACTCACCTATTCTTATAGTCATAAATACTAAATTAATAGCATATATGTATACAAGATATAATAAATATAGATATAGGTAGATATAGAGGGGAAACCTGTTACAGACACATGTAGGCCCATGTTGGCTGCTTCAGTCTGTGAGCTTACATGAACCTTGATGAAACTTGCTTCGTTGATTCAGAGGGCTGAGTTCTCCTTGTATCCTCCATCCACTCTGACTATAACAATCTCTCTTCCTCCTTTTCAGTGGTATTCTTTGAGCTCTGAGGGGAGGGGTTCAAGGAGACCTCCAATTTAGATGATCTTTGTATAATATATGGCTATGGGTCTCTGCATCCGTCCCATCTTCTGGCAGAGTTAGCCTTCCCGATGATAACTGGTAAGGCACTGATCTATGAGTATAGCAGAATATCATTAGGATTCATTTTATTGATTTCCTTAGATTAGTAGTAATTGGTGTTACCATAGGTCTCTCAGCTATCTATTCTCTAGTTCTTGGTTACCTAAGCAGTGGTAGATATGGGTTTCATCTCACGGAGTGGGCCTTAAGTCAAATTAGACATTGGTGGGCTACTACTACACGTTCTGTGCTACCATTGACCGAGAATATTTTTGTAGGCAAGACATATTGTATATGAAAGACTTTGTATCTAATGTGGTGTCCATCATTTTCTTTTGGTATCCTATAGAGTATTTTTCCATACTAAAGAGACAAGAGCATAGAAGTGAAGGCACCAGCTCAACTTCTCCATGTTAAATGAGTTATACAGAGGTCCTCAGCAATTTGCAGAGAGTAACCTTTTGTATTAGCACCAGTCAACACTTATAGTAGAAATTATTAAAACCCCCAAATTTGCCATGGTAAATCTCCTACCCGAAGGAGACCAGTAAGGAAAACACAACTCAATAATTATGGTATAAATTGCACGCCTAGATTGGGCAGACTTACCATTATACTACTCTAATCCCCGGCTATGAGATCCCTTATAACTTGTGGTTTATCCAGGCCGAGTGGCTGTCCTTACAGCTCCGGCTCCTTCGTAGTTGGCTTCCTTCTACCACCGGCTTCCTTCTGCTTCAACTTCCTCCTGCTTCTCCATCTGCTTCTGCTCTACCTATTATATTGAATTCCTCTCACTCTCTCCTCCCCTAAGCCTTTTTCTCTGCCTCCCCTTCTACTGCCCAATCACTGGCTCTAGCCTTTATTTTACAAGTTTTAATTGGATAGAAGGTTCACAAGACATCATCTGTGTACAGATTCAATCATCCTCTGCAGCCACTCCCAGGAAAGTGAAACTAGGATCAAAATACAAGGCTGGGGCTATCCACTGGGAACAAGAATCAAAATACAAGGCTGAGGCTATCCACTAGGATCAAAATACAAGGCTGAGCCTATCCACAACAAACACTGTTTGAGGATTTCCACAGGATTCCCTTGGCCAACAACTCAAATTGAATGTAACTCAGCCATGCTACTGGAAGCATTGCCTGGATACAAGACATGGCCAGTTGAGACTCTGTATCTTTCATTACTAGTGCTCCTCATATGATCATATAAAATCCAGGAAGTTTTTACTGTACTAGGTTTCCACATGCCCCCAACTGTCCCGCAGTTCCAGCTATCTATCCCCACAGTCTCTTCCTCCATCTCATCTTCCCTAACCTGATCCCTTAGCTACTGTCCTCACTATCTCCCAGTCCACCTGTAAAATCTTTATTTTCACTTCCCAGGAAGATCCATGCATCCCTACTAGATTCCTCCTCTTTACCTACCCTTTCTGGGTCTGTGGATTGTAGTTTGGTCTTCATTTACTTAATGACAAATGGCCACATATAAGGGAATACATACCACATTTGTCTTTCTGGATCTGGGCTATCTCACTCAGGATGATATTTTCTATCCACCCAGTTGTCTGCAAATTTCATGATGCCATTTTAATAGCTGAACAATATCCCATGGTGTAAATGTGGCACATTTTCTCTATACATTCTTCCATTGAGGAACACCTAGGTTGTTTCCAGTTTCTTGCTATTATGGATAAAGCTGCAATGAACATAGTTGGATAAGTCTTTATGGTAGGATAGAGTTCTTTGGGTATATGCCAAGAGTGGTATAGCTCCATCTTGAGGTAGGTCAATAATCAATATTATGAGGAACTACCATATTGATTTTAGTACTGGCTGTACAGGTTTGTAACACCACCAGCAATGGAAGAATGTTCCCTGGCTCCTCATCCTTGTCAGTATGAGCTATCATTTGTGAGGTACTGAAGTCTCCCACTATTAGTGTGTGATGACCAATATGTGATTTAAGCTGTAGGGGTATTTTATAAATGTGGGTACCATTGTGTCATAAATGTTAATAATTAAAATGTCAGCTTGCTGTCTTTCTCTATTCCCTTTGATTAATTTTGGTTTGAGC
>JAJTUV010000605.1:0-37500 GCA_021653895.1 Mastomys natalensis | reverse complement strand
TCTACCCTGAATTTCTTTCGGTCAAGATATTTTAACATGACGTGGGAAATGAAACTGAACTCTAAGGAATTTCATCTGATTCAGAATGCTGATGGGCGGGTGATGCTTTATATCCTTCAACATCCATGTCACACAGCACATCTAGTGAACATCTGCAAGTATGTACTCATATCACACAATGTATTCAGACATACTTCACAGACACTTAAACACCAAGTTTACTCGCACATAAGCATCCTAAAACATTAAGTTACGTTTCTGTCCTTTAATAAATTTCCTTTTAATTCATAAATTTCAGATGAAGCCATATTCTATGTATAAAACAAAATTTAAAGACCCACATTTCTACATCTCTTCTGTTCCTTTGGATTTAATGTTTTCTATAGATTTTTAAGACTAAAAATATAGTTATGTGTATGTGTGTCTAGACATGGGTATACACATGTAAGTACAGGCGCCTACAGGGGACAAAAGAGGACATCAGATTACCTCAGCTGGAGCAATGGGCAGCTGTAAGCCTCTCAGTGTGGATGTTAGGAACTGATCATACATAGGTCCCCTGCAAGAGCAGTATGCAGCTGAGCAATCTCTCCAGTCTCATCGATATTTGGCTTTTTATTCTGCTAATCTACTTATTCCATTTTTAAAGACATATTAGAATAAAAGAAAAATATCCTTACATAACTTCTTCTTCAGCACACATACCCAAATATATGATAGATATATAAGACATATCATATATATGAAACAGTATAACTATAAATTCATATGACTATACATTCATATATATATATACAACAATATATCTTATGATTACACACATACACACACACACAAACAAGATAATTCTAGTTCGACTGCCAAGAGCTGAAAGCATTTCTTTTTCTTCTTCCTCTTTTGTTTCTCTGAGTACAAAGATGACATGCCTGTCTCATACCTGCACATCAAAACCTTTCCTTTCAAGTGACTTCAGCAACATTAGCTCTTGTTCTTATGTGATAAGTCCTTGATCCTCCTGAAAGAGACTCCCTTATTCCTGAACGTGACAAGGCAGCAGAAAGAACTGCGCAAATGATGTGAGAGCGCTTGTCATAGACTACATGGCACTTTCTACACTGATGTTGAAACACGGTCCACATCCACTTGGAAGGACTGTCTGGTTTGTATGTTGTGATCTGTTGTTTTCGTCAACATTGCTCTTGGATCCTCAGGCATCTCTGCTGATGTGTGTGCTCTGCTTTTGCTGACAGACAATACCTGTGCCTGAAAGCTTGTTTTCATCTGTGTGCTGGTGCCTGTTCTTCTCACAGTTCCACGTGTGTGCCTTCCCCTATTTCTGTATCACTTCTTGTCATGGCTCTACTTCCAAGATAGGAAGGGTTTCATTCAACAACTGACTGACACAAGAGGCTTGGCCTTCTTTTAGGTGGTTGTATGGACTACCTAAAACCATTTTCCCTTTCACCAGAAGCATACACTAGATTGACATTTTATAGCTACACGTATTTTTTTATGGTAAGGTGATGTATTGGATATTGCAAAAGCAGCATTCCATATATCTGGAATGCTTTGGGGTATGTTAGAAAGTTTAAGAGACTGGAGATATCGCCATGGAATACTGTTTAAAAATGAAGTAACTGTTACACATGAACCATGCTAAGTGAACTTCAATAAGATTGTCTTATTGACAAGCAAAGATTGATAAACCCACTAGGGGAGACAAATGAGAAAGAATTAGTCTATGGATCAGCATGCTTTATTCTATTCACTGTATGTGTTCCTGTCTGTACATAGGGGTATGTATTTATGTGCACAGGCATGTGGGCTTACAAGTACATGTGTGCATGAGTATGAGAAGTTGGTTCCTCTTCCCTTACTCACCTGAAGATACATTTACCCAGGGCATAGACAACCTTGATGAGGTCTCACAGTATACATTTGTATGTTTGTATTGTGTTGTTATAGTTGTATTTGAGTATACTGTGTGTGTGTGTGTATGTGTGTGTGTGTAGTTGAGGAGGGTACCTAGTACAGTGATGTTATCTAAAGAAATATTTCATAGAGGCTGCATACTTCAACAAATAAAGTCAAAATATCAGCAATAAATAAATGACATAGCATAAAGAAGAAGCTGCAGACAAACACGTGGTCCACCTTCATCCATACTCAGTCTGTGAATCTCCTGATCATTCTACTGACTACCAGAATATTCCATTTTTCCAACTATATGTTATGGGAGACAGTTATATCCTCGGGACACAATTCAGTTCGCGTGTTTCTACTAAAATTCCTATACTAGAAAAATAAATGACCCTTTCCTTTTGACATCCTTTGTGTTATCAGTCAACACTTCAAAACTACAGCCAGAGGTCGCATGCATATCTGCTCTGCAGGGTGCTCAATCAAAATGTAGAGCTTCAAGAACACTGGTTGGGTAATTCCTTCAGAAACAGGAGTGTCCTGGCAAGATGATACTACCTGGGCAGGCTGTTCAGTCAGGTCTTTCTTCAGACATTCTATCTTCTGTAACTAAACAACACAAAAAGATTTGGGGTAACAACTACATTTTTAAGCAGGAAAAAAAATAAGAAAACATGTTTTAATTATATACCAATATTACAGTTACATATTTTATATAACATGTCATTGCACATAATTATGTATAATGACATAATATATATAATTATAGATACATAATTAGATATAAGTGAATGAAGGGAGAAACAGAATTTCTAACAGGCCTTTTAGCTTTGGTTAGCTACACAGGTTTCAATTATCCTGACAGGTGTATGAAAGCCACCTGCATCCTTCTTTGGAGATTTCTACATCTCTCTGGCATGCTGGATTGAAATCTTAACATTTTCTTCTTTGTGCATGGTGCTTAAGGCCAGTTTCTTTGGTCTATTAACTGACTTGTAAGAAAAGAGAGTAAATTGTCCTTGACTGTACAAACACCCTGAGTTTTTTTTTTTCCCCATGAATACAAATGGAAGATTTTTAAAGCTTGGCAGTTTGCAAAGACATGACTCCCAGGATAAATTAAAGATCAGGAGACTTTCTCTTGTTTACTATTTAAAGCTAGGTTTGGGAGGAGGTAGTCCAGGTTGTAATTATGATTCTGACATTGCTTGGCAATCTTAGGCAAGCCACATAATCTCCCTGGGCCCAATTTTTTCACATTAATTAAAAAAAAATGTGTGAAGTCGATGTAGAGAGACTAAAGCAAATGACCTCAAACACTTATGCAGTCTGAACAATTGATGGTTTGAGGTTCCAATAAGCATGGTCTTAACACTCATCTCCTCTTTGGGCACTTAAAGCTTATTTATTTTATTTGTATGGGTATGAGTGCTTTGGCCACATATATGCCTGGTGCTCACAGGGTCAAAAGAAGACGTCAGATCTCATGAAAGCTAGAGTTAAAGATGGTTGTAAGCCACCTGAACGAACTCAGGTCCCCTGCAAAAGCAGCAAGTACTCTTTTCTGCTCAGTCATCTCTTTAGGGTTCTCTCCTACAGCTTTCCTCTTCCTTCCTTCCTTCCTTCCTTCCTTCCTTCCTTCCTTCCTTCTTCCTTTCTTTCTTTTAAATTGATTAATTAATTTTACATTCCTATAGAACCTTCCCCTCCCTCTTGTCTTACCAGTCCTTCCCTCCACCTCCCCTCTCCTTCATCTATCCCTCCTGCCCTTCACCTCAGAAGAGGTGAGGCCATAAATATCAACCAAACTTAGCATATTAAGTTACAATAAGGCTAGGTACATCTTCTCCTATCCAGGCTAGACAAGGCAGCCCAGTTAGGTCTCCAAAGGCAAGAAACAGATGCAGGGACCTACATGCAAACATTAAGCAGAGCTTGGGAAATCTCATGGAAGAGGAGGAGGAGGATAGGTGAGGCCAGAGGTGTCAAGGACTCCACAAGAAAATCTAGAGAATCAACTAACCTGGCCCTTAAGGGCTCATAAAGACAGAACTGCCAATCAGAGAGCATGCTTGGGAGAGACGTAGGCACTTTGCACATAAGTTGCAATTGTATAGCTAGGTCTTCATGCAGGGCTGCTAAAGTGGGAGCAAAGGTGGCCTCTGGTGACAGTGTCTGTCTTAGGATCCCTTCCTGAACTTTTAACAGATGCTTTTAGTATGTGCTCCATGTAGCTTGGCATAGTTTCAAATACTTTTAATCCCAGCACTCAAAAGACAGAGGTAGGAGAATCTCTGAGCATTCCAGGACATCAGTAGCTACTCAGAGAATCCCTACCTCAAAAAACAAAACAAAAATGTGCTCCATGTAGCAGTCCACAGTAATAATGGCTTAGATGTGTTGACATTCTTCTTTGGATGTTTCTCTTCTCAGTAGTTCGTTCATGTAGAGTCAAGGCCCAAATATTGGGTGCCTTTGACATCTTTACATTCCAAATTCCAAACATAGCATATACCCCAAAGTGTTCCTAAATATGAAATTATTCAATGAATGGAAGCAATTGCTTGATAGTATTAAGTAATTAAAATGGATTTATTTTGGTTCTTAATTTGTGTTTGAGGAAAAATATTCATAACATGTTCAGCCTTTCCCATAGGGAGCTCACAGAGAATACAGTCCGAAAAGGCTCTTCAGTGCTTCGTGCCTCGGTATACAAACACTGGAGCTGTAGAATTCCCCAACATGTTATCCCAGGTTTAATTAACAGCTTTTAGTCCTCAAGTACCACTTGCAAGAATGCAAATATCTTTGTAGGATAAAATAGAAAGCACTTCTCAGAAAGTGTTAATGTTGACCAGAACGTGATAATGATTCAGAGAAAGGAAATCTACAGAGCTCCTGGTTTCCTCTTCCTTCTTTATTTGTCTCTTGTGTTCCAAAAAAAAAAGCAATAGAACCTGGCCCACAGAAAGCTTAAGGGTTGGTGAGGAATAGACATGTTTACGTTTCAACGCAAATAATGGATCTTACTCCAAAGGGAATGAGAGAGAGTTAATTCTGAGCCAAATAGGGTTGACTGCAGTCTGTGAACATGGTGTCAGCTTGGCAGGCTTCGATGTGGAAGAGATTGTATAGAGTTTTATAGTCACTGAACAAAGGAAAGTCATTAATCAAGCATTCTTCTAATACATTGGCGAGGACATCAGAGTAGAGTAATCTCTGGTTTAAGTGTCAGGTGACATCTGATGACATTCTTAGCTTTGGGTTGGTAGATTCTGACAGCAAAGTTAATACGTTCCAAAATTCCTGATAATTTCAAGGACAGGTCAGACACAGAGGTTTGTAATTAATGGTCATTAAGAAGACCAAAGACAGCCAAGCTACACAGAGAAACCCTGTCTCAAAAAAAACAAAAAAAAAAAAAAGAAAAGAAGACCAAAGACAGTCTGCGGTGACTTGGCTTCCAAGCTGTAGCATTTCATCTCTCTTCCATCACAGAATTCAAGTCCACCAATCTGCAGCAGAAGCAGCGCAGATATGACCTTTTTGGGAGTCTTAGTTCACAGAAGAAATTCGATCATTTAGTGATCTGTGCTGGGCTAGGGAAACATGAGGTAGGTCCTTACAGTGGCCAGGGAAAGCTTCCTGGGACAATGGAGTCCCATAGAGAACCAGAAAGAGTTAAGAGCATGAGGAGAGAGTGTGTTCCATTTAAGGATAGACTGAGGGACAGCTAAAAATGTAAGGTTCATGTTGTGAAAATATAATAGGTTATGGAAATGAAAGGAGAGAGAGATGGGGTTGTGGGGATTGTCTTAAGCAGGGACCAGTTTGTGTAGGTTCTTGTAATCTATGAAAAATATGACCAGATAAAGAATCCCATCTCAAATCATAGAGAAGTCCTCACAAGGGTGTTAGATGGAGGTGAGAGATGACGACAGACATAGCACAGCTGTTTGATGATTCTCTATGGATTCCATGCAAAACAGTAATGTTTTGGGAAAATGAATAGATCAGAAACCACTGTCAACCATTTTGGGGTTTAGGGGGAGATATGCAAGGGTTGAAAATAACAAGACTGTGCTAGTAGGCAGGATAATAAAGGAAAAATGGTGCATCTGGTGGTCAGGAGAGACAGGGCTTAGTGGTGCAGAAAATTTGAATTGGATGACAGGCTTGGAACAGGGTGTGGTCTTAAGTCCAATTGTTAATGCAGAAAACATCAAAGCGAAAACAAGTGTCTGGAAGTGTTTTTGCTAGTGTTGGCTTTAAATGTAAACAGTGAGCTTTTAAATGTTCTATTACATTTCTTTATTTAATGTGTCTCTACATGTGTTTGTGGGTGAGAATGTACCAAGATGTACACATGGAGGTAAGAATCTTACTTTTGGGAGTCAACTCTTTCCTTCATCATGTGGGTTCAGAGGATCAAACTTGGGTCCTTAGGCTTGGAATCAAGCACCTTTATCTGCTGTACAATCTCATAAGCACCCAAAGTTTTATATTTGAGTGGTGCACAGGGAAGACATATTAGAGGTTTTGGATAGATGCAGGTGAAGGGATAGTGTCCTTGAAAACACATGTATACCTTGTGCCCAAAGTTCTATATTTGAGTGATGGGCAGGAAATACATATTATAAGTTTTGTATAGTGGTATCCTTAAAGACACATGAGCACCTTCTTTATTGAATGTTTTGATTAAGCTATAGTTTATCCTCTTACTCCAGTGATCACAGTTCTGATAACTATTTATGTAGCATCATCAGTAGTCAAGAAAGAGATGCTGAAAGAGCCCAGAAGAGCACTGGCCTGTAAGCTGTGTGCAAAGGAAAGACATCTGGCCACAGAGACTGTGAAGAATAGCTAGCAGGCTAAGAGGAGACCCAGGAGCAAAGCAAATGCTCACCTTGTAAGGACAGCAGAGAGACCATTGATTTAAGGAGCGTGCTTTGGGGCTGACCACAGGGATTCACACTTTCTGGCCTCTTTTCCTCTCATTTCAGAACTCCAAGGTAATGCCCAAGCATTAACACTGGATGAAATACACACACTGCCACAGGTCCTTTGCGGAGGACCAGGTAGTAAATATTCTAGGCTCTACTGGTCATATGAACAGTCCCTGTTGCAACTATATATCTTTGCCTTTCTGTCTCAGAAGCAGCTGTAGATAACTTACAAAAGAGTATATGGATCTACTTGGGTTCCAGTAAAATGTTATTTACTAAAAACTGGCTGAGATTGGATTTGACCAATAGGCTTATAAAACCTTGCTAACACTATATTCTCCAAAATCATAAATAATAATTGTTACCAATAATTGCTGCAGATTTTGTGCCCAGTCCTCTTTTTTCTGTTTGCGTTTTTACTGAGCTAAAAACACAATGATAAAGAACTGATTATTAATGCAGAAGTATTCTCTCAACCTCAAAGCATACGTAGTATTCACAGCATGACTAACTGACAAGCCTGGGTTCCTACAAATGTACTGGTCTTTAGTTTTTTGTTGCTTTTTCTAAGACCCCAACCATGGTCTTTTATTCAACTTGATTTTCACATCTTTTCTCATTTGTGGTGACATTTGGGTCTTTATTTTCATGACGTGGACATATTTAAAGAGGAGTGGTCCTTTATTTTGTATGACAAATCTCAAATGGGTATATGTGTGTAAGGAATTCAAGTGATTGCACTGAACACAGCACGGTATCTGCAGATATCTAAATGGAGTGTCTGTGACATGAATGGGTAGATGGTTTGATCACATCCCTTGGTGGTGTGAACATCCTGGTTATAATGAGTTTCTTCACATTAAGATTGATGCAGGGTATGGCAGGCTCTTTGATCATACTGTGAACCCCAAGATTGTATTATTTACTGGGAGGAAAAATCTGTTTCTAGTTATTGTGTGGCTCAGTCCTAGCACATACCTGTAACTCAGGGGTTTCCTGCTTATTGTAAACAGGATTAAATAATGTCAACCATAGGTCAAGAGGTGGTGCAAGCAACCAGTTGACAGGGAGTGAACACAGGAAAAAATAAAAATAGAGAGTAAGAGAAAGTCAAGAAGACCAATAGAGAGACACACAGGAAGTAGAAGGAAAGGGCATTCTGTTTGAAGGGTTTTTGAGAAGATGTGGAGAAGGAGAATTTCCTTTGGGGGATGTTAGCTGAGAAGGAAGGTCTGCTGTGTGCTTTCTCTGCCTCTCTGACCTAGCAGGCTTTCACCCCATCATCTGACTCCTGAGCCTTTATTGATAAAAATCAAATGATTGAAATTTTGTTTAAAAAAACAAAACAAAACAGTGTGATTAATGTTTTGTCACGAGCTTGAATCCCCAGTTGAGGAATTACTTTCAACAGATTGACCTCTGAGCATGTCGTGTAATGCATAATGATTGATGTGACAGAGTCCAGCCCACTATGGGCAGTTCCATCCCTAGGCAGGTGATCCTGGGCTGTGTAACAAAGCAGACTGAGCAAGTAAGAGGACAAAAGCCAGTAAACAACATTCCTCCATGGTCTCTGCTTCAGTTCCTGCTTCCAGGTTCTTGCCTTGAATCCCTGCTTTGGCTTCTCTTGATGATGCTAAGCTATAAGCCGTAAGATGGACAAACCCTGCCTTTGATGATGCTGTACTACATACAAGCTGTAAGATAGGCAAACCTTTTCCTCTACACATTGTTTTGCATCTCTATTTTATCACAGCTACAGAGAAGAAAACTGGGACAATTACTAGTTTTGTTTTTTTACCATTAATAAATATTCCAAAGAAGATACTTTAAGATCTACCCAAGTCACTTATTTTACCTTAAACTTTGGTCTACTAAGTTTAGCGTTAGTCCTGCAAGTTAAAAAGAATGTTGCTTATAGTAATTATTACCATGGAGTTGGATTTTTTTTCTTTAAATGTTAAAAAGACAGTAGGGCTTATGAGAAAAATAAGGTTCCCATATCTACACAACATTGTTGCCAGAATGCAAACCAAAAAAATGTCATTGCTTCCTGTGGAGATAAGGCTCAAAACCCAAGGAGTCAGGCAGTGGGAGGCCACCTTCATCCTGGATGTTAATTGTTTAGAAGTGGTGGAAAGCTGGTGCTTAGAGCAGAGATGGCAGATGCTGAGACAATGCAGGTGAAATGCTGTCCCCAAGGTGTCCTGAAAGACTATGCAAGCTGCCAAGGCTGAGCAGAGCACAGGTTGCCTTTGGCAAAGGTCATTTAAATGTAAACTTGTGAGGTTCAGTGGAGATTAAGGCTTTCTCCCTCGCTCACAGTTACCTTGCTGAGTAATACCAGGACTCTCTTGCTACTGGTGTGCAGTGCATGAGGAGAGGCTATGATGTAAAGCAGAAAGCAGAAGAGAGCAATCAAGGGGGTGAGGTGTGTGGAAATGTCTAGAAGAGATTGAAGCTAAGCAAGGTTATACCACAAAATCACCCTTCATCTGTGTGAAACACTGTGGAAGGGATATGAGCTAAACGTGCAATCTCACTCACCAGAATATTTACTAGTACCTACTGAACTCAGTTTGGGAGCTGTTTCACAAGTCAAGTGTGCAATTTGTTTGTAACTCATTCTGTAGACCCCAGGCTAACCCTGAACTCAGAGATCTGCTTCCAAGGCACTGGAATTAAAGGTATGCAGAAATGACCTGTTTCAATGTGGCATATGTGCTTTTAAGTATGAAAGATAGAAATAGAGTCAAAGAAAAACAGACTGATTTTGTGGAAAGGAACGTGTTGTATTTCAAAAATAATTAATGCATTATCTGTAGATGAACTCTGATAACACAACTGAGTTCCCTTTACCTTAATTTGTTTTTACTTTTGCAAATTGTTTACAATGAGTGATGGGAGCTCATGGTGAAGAGTGCCAGTTCATGAGCATCAGCCCCGAGTTCAGAGAATGAGCATCCTTATAGAAAGTCAGATGTGGCCACGCATCACCTGTAATCAATGTAGGGACATTGACAGGAGAATTTCTGGAGTCTTCAGTTGACCAAAATTATTGGAAATCTGTGGGTACAGTGGAAGACCCTGTCTCAAAGTAGTAAGTCAGAGAGGGATAGAACAGGAAACATAGAGTCCACCTCTGGCCTCCACCACATGTGCACATGGTATACACATACCCAAACATGCCTACATGTGAGTCACACACACATACATCACACACAAAGACAAAACTAAAAGCTAAAACAAGGAACTAACATGTAAATATGTATGATCTATGCCCAATTATTTTTTAAAAAGGTATCCACTTCCTGTATTCTTTATGGTTTGACTTGAAGTTTTATATTCTGTAGCTGAAGAGACTACAGGCCACAGGTTGATCTGAAGTTGTTTAGAGCATGTGTACAAGTCACTTGTCCTGAGTCCCATGGTGTGTTCTTCTTTCTGTGTGAAGGAATCAAGTCATGACTTTCATGCTGCTATAACTGCATTCCTTTTCTGGGGACTCAGAGTTGCAGGAAAAGTCATCTCAGGTTGATCTGGTGAATGAGAAAGTGCAATAGGCCCCTGGTTTCAGGGAAGCTGAAATGTATTCTACGTCAGTCATAATGTCCTCCTTCTATACCTCTGCTTCATTCGTGTGTGTGTGTGTGTGTGTGTATGTGGACACATATGTATTCATAAGTGTGTGTGCGCATGCATATGTGTGTATGCATTCATAACTGTGTGTGCATGTGTTTATGTGCATGTGTGTTGTTGTGTATGTGCATGCAAATGTGTGTGCATCATAATTATGTGTATATGTGTGTGTATATTTGTGTGTGTGTGAATGTGCACATTGTAATCTAAGGAGATGGGGTGATTGTAGGTAACACATGGGGAATACTGCGTAAGCTTGAACCTGCAATCCTTGATAGGTGTTACCTTTGGGTTTTAATGGAGGCAATAAAAATAAGAAAATACACACTTGGCACTGAGACTCTGTAGAAAGAAGGGTGGATCTTACTGCAGACTGCAGGTGAACCATCTGATAATTTTGGAGACAGAGTAGTGTGATGATACAAGGCCAAGAGTAAAAATGGAAAAATTCAGTTCTACTCAATTAACCACTGGGTGTCAGGGAGTCACTACAATGCTCAACTTTAGATTATTTATTGTATTATTCTTTTCATGAGGTTATAATGACCATCTTGTGATTTTTTCAGAATGTCTTATAGTGTAGTCTTGAAGCCATCCTGGAGTAAACAGTGAAAGGAATTCCTGAGTGAGAAGAACACTAGCATTTTTGAAGCCCAGTGATTATAAAGAACACAATGGAACCATGGTGACATGAGCCTGTGCCCACATGCACCTGCTGATTGACATAAACATGCATTTTCACATCTGCACTGAAGACATTGTTAACAGTTTTTGTTTGGGAAGTAGGGACTCATATAGCTCATTCTGGATTCCAATTTTGGTATGTAGCCAAGGCTATCCTTGAATTTCTGACCCTCATGCCTGCACCTTCCCAAGCACTCGGACAACCTGGTGCACCATCAAGTCTAACTTCTTAATAATTTTAAATCATGAATACAGATGTTTGCTTTAAGCTTACATGACTATTTTCGAAAAATTTGAAATTAGAGGAGTTAGTAGTAGTTAATCTTAACATGACATGGTCAGGATTATAAATTATAAAATATTTCCTCAGGCACTTTACTTGACAAAGAACCTCTATTATAAAGATAGTGTGTTCAAGTGACAGAGGTTTCTAAATGACTAAATTGAAATCCAAATACTCTATTCAATACCCAAGTCCTGACCAATTCCCAGGGCAAATGCTAAATTCTCCACAACCCAGCCCCTTCACTGTTTCCTCCAACTGAAAACCAGCATTTCCTTCTTGGTTAACACCCCAGGGACAAACAAGTCAAATAATTTCTTGTTTGTTCACCTTTTCTGGACTCTGCTTACAAATCTCAATTCTGGTTCTCTGTGCAGGGGATGGATTGTGGGAACTGAAGGACTAGAAGAAAGGGAACAGGTAGTGTTAAGGTGATTTGATCCTAATGCCCCATGACAGACTCAGAGGGCATAAGGTCGAGTTTGTAAAACAACTGTCCCTCTCATGGCCTGGGTGGATACTGCATTCCAGTATTTACTATGCTCCTCCTCCTTCTAAATTTACTAACCATTGAAGAAGTTGCTTTGATCACATGGTTGCATGTGGCCATCTGTTATAGACAAAATCTTCCTACATAAACAACTGAAATAAAGTATAAAGACTAATAGTTATGGCCCAAGAGAGTTGCCATCTTGAAATTGTATTTATTTGCTTACTTATTTTTTGAGCCAGGATCTATCTATGCTACTAACACTAGTTTGAAGCTCACTACATAGCCCAGGTTGGTCTCAAATGTATTCCTGCTCCTTCTCTCCCTCAGCCTCCTGGATGCTAGGTGTAGAGTGTAAGCCACCATGTGTGGCCTCGCCTTGAGATGTTCAATTAAGCTAATGGCCACAGGTCACTAGACCCACTACAGATGGGTGTGGCTTTCTGTGATGTTATCTGTGCTCATTTCTGGTGGAACCAGGACAATATGAATCATCTTTATGGCATCAATATATTAAGATAACATAATATTAAGGGTACCTGTGTTTTTAAATTGTTTGATGAAATCTGTAATCTATTCTTGGTAACAGCCAGTGAGGCAGCACTAGATAACAATTAAATACTTTGTATCTTAAAAGCTAACAGAAATAAAATGAATATGTTATTATGCAGGAATGATGTTATGAGGAGTAGATATGGTTAACATGATTACATAATATATTATATATATATATTCAAACATCATGTAGTACTATGCTTTTACATAAATTTTATGCTTTGTGCATCCATTAAACCAATCTTTTTAATCCAAAGTATTTAGGTTGCCACTTAATAATTTATATTTTCCACAAACAAATTCATGCCAGTTATGAAGGAAATAAAGCCCTGTCTCTGGATGGATGGATGGATGGAGGCGATGGATGGATGGATGGATGGATGGATGATACTGCAGTTTGAATTTAAATGATCCCCATAGGCTCATCTATTTAAGCCTTGGTTCCCAGATGTGATTGTATTTAGGAAAGTTATGGAACCTAAGGGGTTGCTGGAAGAAGAACCTCACTGGCTGTAGGTTTTGGGCTTCCGACTCTGGCCCCACTTCTTGCATTCATCTGATCGGCCAGCTTTTTACTTCTGCCACCATGGTTTCTCTGCCTGTTGTCATATCTTCCCTGCCAGGATTAACTTTGTGGACTTCGTCCCACTGGGAGTATAAATAACAAAGCTCTTTCTTTCCCCTAAGTTGCTTTTGTTGTTGTTTCAAGAAGGGGTTTCTCTGTGTGCCCCTAGCTGTCCTGGAACCCACTCTGTAGATTACCTCAAACTCAAAGATTTGTCTGCCTTTGCCTCCTGAGTGATGGAATTAAAAAAGTAGTGCTACCATCCCTGGGTCCTATGTTGCTTTTTGACAGGGTATTTTGTCAGAGCAACAAAAAAGAAACCTAGACAAAACAGACAGACAAATGATAGATAGGTAGGTAGGTAGGTAGTAGATTAGATAGATAGATGATAGGAAATAGATAAATGATTGATAGATGATACTCAAATTATTGATAGACTGTAATAGATATGATAGTTTTATTATAATATATATATGTATACTATCAATATATAACCATAATATATAAATATGTGGTTGTAGTATAAATAGTTTATAAATCACCCTGAATGTTTTTAGATTTTTTCCTCATCCTATACTTAGGAAGCAGTAATTTTTACTATTCATATTTTATCCTAGAATCCTACACCAAGGAAGTCTCATAGCATGCTATAGAGCATGTGTATCAGTAAACCAAAGGTTTTATTGGTACATCCAGCTATATCAACATAAAATGCAGAGCAAATTTTTGCTCTCTAGCTATGTCTCTGTTGAGTATTCTTAAATATTTTAAAATTCACGGGAATAATCAATGCCCAGAAGAATCACATCTTTGGCAATGAAAACCACATTGAGGGATTTGAGAGCCTCTACAAAGGGCCACTCAAACTTAGTATGTATGAACTTGTTGCTCTTTCAAATCAAGTTACAAAGCAATTAACTACAATTTCACACCTTTAGGAAGACTAGGAACACAGCCTGCTGTCGATTGTAAACTCCAGAGTGTATCCTTTCACTTAAATTTATAGTTCCATTGTGTGGATTCTTTTTTTCTTATTCGAGAGAAGCTTCAAAACGAAACTTTCACTTTGTTCCTGGGAAGTAGGAAGCGTGTGCCAGTTTTGTTCTTAAAACAATAAGCTTAATCGGTCCCATTGTGAGGATAATTATGAGTCTGATTCTTAAGAACACGATGCAAACAAGAAGATCATGTGTGATGAGATGATCCCTTGCAGGTTTTTTTTTTAAATGTGGTGTTCAGAATTTCAGAGAGATGAACCTCCGACAGCATCTCACACAGTAGTTACCCAGCATTCCCTATGTTTTCAAGGCACCGTGAGCATCTTCCCATTTTCCACAGTGACCGCACTGTACCCAGACTATATTCAAATCTTTTCCAGTCTTCTAACATGGAGGACGATAAGTAGCCATCTCCAGCTTGCCTGGGTGGGAAAGGATAGGTTTGAACATTAGTCTTCAGACTGTAACTTGAGCATATCGGGTCCTCTCTGCCATTTTCTGTGAATAGGAATAAGAGATGGGAAAAAGCCAACCAAACTCCATGACATCCCAGAAACTTGCAGTAACTTAATACTATCTTGCCCCAAATGGAAAGGGATTTTTGTTGTTGTTTGTTTGTTTGTTTTTACATTGATGCAGCAAGAAGGCCATCTGTGTTGTCACATGAGAGCTGCAGAAAGAAGCAGTTAGAATTTGGTATCCTTTTCTTATGTGCTCTGGATGTCAATATTGTTAGTTGTTTGTAATTCCTATTACTTTTTATAGTTTTTATTCATTTTATTTATTCACTTTACATCCTGCTCACTGACCCTCCTCCTGGTCACTACCTCCACAATCCTTCCTTCCTCCCATCCCCTTCTCCTCTGAGAGCATGGGGCCTTCTCCTGGGTATGCCACCCACACATACATACTCTGGAACTCTGGAGTCTCTGTGGGGCTAGGTGATGCAACACCTATCAAAATTCCAACCCAATTCTTTATAGAATTTGACAGAGCAATTCTCAACTTCATTTGGAAAACAAAAAATCCAGGATAGCAGAAACAATCCTGAACCTAAAAGGATTTCTGGAGGTATCACCACCCCTTACCTCCAGCTGTTCATTGCAACAGCAATGAAAACTGCATGGTATTGATATAGGAACAGACAGATTGGTTAATGGAAACGAGTTGAAGACCTGAAATAAACCCATAACCTATGGTCCCTTGATTACTTCCTATTCTTATTCTCTAACATTGGCCCTTGATTCTTCCTCAAAGCTATCACACATCATGGTAGACATCCTCCTTTAGGCCCAGCTCAAAGCTGACAAAGAGAACAGCTCTGTACCTGGCCACTCTATTGCTCAAAACAGCATGACTGCACAGCAAAGACTGTGCAATTTGTTTGTTTGTTTGCTTGCCTGCTTGCTTGTTTACTTTTTATTGATTCATTGTGAGTTTCACATCATGCACCCAGTTCTTCTCATCTCCCCATCCCCTCATATCCAGTCTTCACTCTTGCAGCCTATCCCCCAAAATAAAATGCACACAAACCAACAGCTAACAACACCAAAATTAAAGCATAGACAACATCTCATTGTGGACGCTGTAGTGTGTCACAGTGTGTCCCATGGTGTACCCCTCTGTCCACACACATCTTCACTTATAAATGTTCATTGCAGTGAGTCAGTGGTCTGGTTAGAGGTCTATGGCTTCTGTAGACCAACAATACTGGATCCTCATAGTGACTTCTCCCAGTTATCCTGTTGTTGCCTAGGAGATCCTGCAGCTTTGGACCAGCAGGACTGACCATTTCACAAATCTCAATCATTTGCAGATGACCATAGATTTTGGGGTGGACCAATTTAGAGCTCTGAATCTCGCCTGGATGGTAGCTGACTCAGTCATTGGGCTAGGCCACCCAATGCTGTCATTGGCAGGAGGTAGGGTCAGCCCTACTGCTCGCATGCCCTTGGGGCTGGCTCACCAGCACCCTCCAGAGCCAGCTCTACTGTTCTGCATAGTCAAGGTTCAGGGGCCTGCTCTCCCAAGTGCTACAGCCACTTTCATGACCCCAGGACCAGGTCTCCTGGCTAGTGCAGGTGGGGGTGGGAGTGAGAGAGAGAGAATCACCCCAATAACCACTCCACCTCATGCCAGACAAGTGGCAAGGCCAGCTCTCTTAAGTTCTTACCCTCAGGGATGGCTCAGCAGTGTGCCCTCCACCAGAGCCACCTCTACTGTGCTGCCCAGTTGTATAGGCCCTTTTCCTGAGTGCTGCAGCCAGCAAAGACTGGGCCAGCTCATTTGCTCTCATGACCTCAGTGCCGGTTCTCCTGACTGCCACAGTAGCGGGGGAGGGGGAGGGCATCACCCCTCACACTCAGGCCACCTCATGGCAGTCAAGTAATAGGGCCAGTTCACCTGTGCTCTCACCCTTGAGGCTAGCCTGTCCTATTGTGTGTCTAGGCAAGGAGCAGGGCACGTTCTCCTGGGTGTTACATCTGGTGAGTGGTAGGTCTAGCTCTTACTCCAACTGTGGGCAGTTTTCCCAACTGCTGGGGGTGGTGAAGGGTGGAGCATGGGGACATCACCTCTGTTCCTGTGCCACCCACAGCAGATGAGTGGTAGGGGTCAGCCTCCCACACTCAGTCCCTGGGGGCCAGCTCACCCATTCCCCACCACAAGGGCCAGCTCCACTCATACTGCCTGGACCAGGTGCAGGATCGTTTTTCCCAAGTGCTGCCACTGGTGAGAGATGGAGCCAGTCTCCAGAGTCCTGCATCCAGTGAACAGTGGGCCAGTTATGCACAGCCCTGGGTATCCATGTGGTTCCCCAGTGGCTACACCAACAAGGGGGCATCCCTATGTTCTCTGGTGGTAATATGAGCCATGACATACCCCTGCCACTACATAGCTATGGAATCAGGCATTGCCTTTAGCAGCAGCTCAGGTTAGAACTTCGCCATGGCCCTAGGTGGCAGGGCTGGTCACTCACAGCAGGCTACTCCTCTCTGCACTTGAGTCTCCAGTTCCATCTCTCCTCATGATGCTCAAGCCCCCCACTCCTTTCTCTCCCATCCAACCACCACATACTTGCACATTGTGGTGGCTCCTACTGAACCCTGGCCACTTGGGTGGCATGCTCCTGGGTGACATCTTTCATCTGTGCTGGTGGTCTATAGCTTGGCATTGCCTGTGTCATGTGCTGGAAGGCAAGTCTGTGGGTGGCATGGCTGTCTACACATCTCTGTCTTTCTTCCTCCTCCCGAACTGCTCTGCCTGAATTTGATTTGACTTGATTTTTGTGAATCCTAGATGTGATTTTGCATTCTGCCCTGAAGCTGGGGTATGGGAAAGGCTGCTTAGGCAGGCAGAACATGGAGAAGCTAGTCTGGGTGGAAAATGCAGCCTAGGATGTGGGAGGCCAAAGCTGGGGTTCCCAAGCTCTTGGACATCTAGCTGCAGCTGCAGCTGAACCACAAGGAGTCAGGAGCAAAGGGTTAGGGGCAAACAGGTCCAAGATGAGGAGCTGGGGCTAGGGACTCCCAAACTACTGGACATCGAGACATCCATTATTTGACTGGGAGATGAGAAAAGAGTTGGGGGTCCAGGAGCCTATGACAAGGCTGGACCTGGGAGTTCTCAGACTCTTGGACATTCAGATGCCACTGGAAGTCTTAGAAGAGCCTAGACTAGAAGAGACCCATGGGCTAAGGACCTGCCTAGGCTGGGGGAAGGAGAGCTCTGACTTAGCACATCAGCATAAGTCCTTAGCTTAGTAGCAGTTGCCTAGGAACACAGAGAGTCCTTCTGTGGGAGCTTAGGCAGCGCTGCTCTGTAGGTGAAGGCTTTCTCCATGGTAGTTTTTGATGAAAGAGACAGTCCTTGGTTCCAAACTGTTTATTGATTGTTAATTGTGGAAAATGGGTGCATACCACCTCCTCAGGGTGGACCAGAGATTAAATACTTTTGAGGAAGGAATGTCTGGGAAGGGAAGCTTATTGGCTAAACACTCAGGGCCTCCAGATACCTTATCAGCTGGAGAACTCTGTTCTGGACTATGTAACCATAGGTGGTATTCCTAAGTAGAAAGTTTGGCGCTTGGTCCAGGCCAAGAATCTGGTAGGGAGCAGGGAACCACCTACCATCTCAGGTGGGTGCCTGGGACTCTGAGTGCGCGCAACCTTACCAAGTTTCCTGGCATGATCCACTATCCCACACCTAGGCATAAAACAGCTTTGACCACCAAGTCAGGCATCAAGCCAGGACGAACAAAGGACTGCTATCTGCTCTGCCCCGACAGATATAAGAATACCACCACCAACAAAAGTGTCTCTTTGCTCTTTGCCAGAAGAGAAGTGGTACAATTTAATTAAAGTATTTCTGTTCCCAGTACTCCAACCCAACCCTAAGTCTTTGAAATAAATAAATAATAAATAAATAAATAAATAATATATAAATAAAACTCTTAGTAAGGATTGGCCTGTAGAACCAACATGAATGATACGTGCCATGCACTGTTTTGATTTCTGTGTTTGTTACGGTACTAGGGATTCATCTCAGGGCTTCTCCCATGCCAGGCAACTGCTTAATCACTAAGGTACGTTTCTGGCCATATTTCTACTTGTTATTTTGAGATAGGTATTTTTATTAGTTGCCCACATTGGTCTTGAACTTACTGTATAACCCAGGCTGCACTGCACTTCAACTCATGATCCTCCTGCCTCTGCCCCTGAGCACCTAGGCATCTGCCTCTAGGCCCAGGTGTGGCAAGCAGTTTGGCATGTGCACATATAAGCACTTGGTGACCTCTATTCTCAAGTAGCAGGAATTTTCCAGTCAGATAATCCCTGTAGGTCACTCTCTAAAATAAAGTAACCCACAGGAACTAATACTACCCTCTGAAGAGTTTTTCAAGTTCAATCAGGAAGTATAAAAGCTCAGCTATTTTGCTATCTCACAAAATTAAACAAATTACTATGTTTGATTTAAAAATGGTGTCCAAGAGAAAATCCTTTATCTTGGCACTTTTGCATTTATTTCATTTGATCTTCTTAAACTTCAAACTTTCCGACATAAGCTTCCTCATATTTCCATGGTTGGCTATCCAGTGTTCCTGGAGTAGAATTATTCTTATTTTGAAGTTGTTTTCTTAGATTGATTTTATGTATATGAATGTGTATGTGCACAGGTGTATGCCTGGTGTCAGCAGAGGCCAGAAGCAGGTGTCAGATCTCTTAGAACTGGAGTTACAAATGGTTGTGAGCCACCATGTGGGTGCTGAGAACTCAACCCAAGTTCTCTGGAAAAACAGCAAGTGCTCTTGACCACTCAGCCATCTGTCCAGACCCCTAGAAGAATTGTTTTTCTTATTCTCTATCTCTTCTAACCATAATGGATGATTATTATATGAAGGTATCAATATTGCACACAAAGGTGCTGTCAAAGAGGTTTCGGGGGGTAAAAACATGAGTGCTGTCAAACCAGATGACCTATGTTTGATCCTCTGGAACTCTATGGAATAAGGAGATAATGAACTTTCTCCCATTGTCCTACAACCTCCAAGCACATACCATGCCATGTATGGCCCCCTAATTCAAATAAATAAATAATTGCAAGAAATAATTGTAACTTAAAAATTTAGGATATATCTTCATCCAATACAAAAATGATCCTCTTCTGCTGTGAACTCCAGTAGCTCTCATATTGTTACATCTTATATGTGATATATCTGTTATCTTGCCAGACCCTAGGTTGCAGAAGAGAATGTTCCTTCTTCAGATACCCTCTTCCATGTCACTCCTATCTCTATATTCTTATTTCTTAAAATCCCTTTCATTTCTGCTCTCTTTCGATCATTTCTTCCACTGAACTTTCCAATACCTCTTTCCTCAAATGCTGACTGTATTGAGCCTCAGTTTCCTCACTGTTGATGTAATTGTTTAAATGGGCCTCTGGCTCAGGCCGACTATCTAAGCTGCAGGGGCTCTGCCTAGCCCAGCCACCATGTTTCTTGGCTGGAGGCCATGTGCGTGCTGAAGCTAGAAATGGCCAACTAGAAACACCAGCCCTGCCACCCACGAGACGTCAGCATGGGAGATGTCTCAATCTCCCACACTGTCTTTGCAAGGCTGGGCATTGTCCAGGCCATCCCAACATCCATGCGGGCTCAGTAGAAAGATGAGACTCTAATGCTTAAAGATTAATCAAAGGCTTATATATTTGATAATGATCAGTAACAAGATACCCATACAATCAGAAGTGTAACCCAATACCCAACCTAGATATACCAACTACCTTTGACTGCTACAGACACGTGAACATCTGCCTCTATCTCCTCTCTCTCTCTCATTCTCCTCTCCTGTCTCCTAGCTTCTCTTCTTCCTTTTCCTCCTCTCCTCCTTACTCCTCCTCTTCCTCTTCCTCTCCTAACTCCTCCCACCTTAGCTCCTTCTACACCTCACCTCTAGATTGAACACATGTTACCTCCAGCATACATTACTGGGGGAATCAAAACTAAGATAGAAAATTTACACTTGAGTATGACTGAATAATTGATGAGGAAAGGTGAAGAGAAGTCCCCTGAGTCCATTTGCAGCTGCCCATATATGCATGGGTGTGGAGCCATCCCCTGGAGATGGTCAAGGACCATAGCCATAAGGAAAACTGACCCACCCCCAGCATCCATCTGTCACAGCTCCTCCACTACAGGTAGAAGCTTGTAATCCCATCCCTCTCCTGCACCAGTGTATTAACTGACTTGACCTTGGGCCAATCATAGGCAGGCTACTATGAATTGAGAGTGATATTCCTATCATGCATGTCCCAAGGATATTGGTTCACTCTACCCCTCCCCAGTCACTTTAGTTATGACAAATCAGCAGATGAAATGACATGGCCTCCAACTAAAAGTTTGAGGTTCGCATAAAAGCACAAACCCTGCTGAATCAACAAATCATACTTGTTTAAACACAGGCATCATCATGCATCCACAGATTGATAATGAAAGTAGTTCATGAATAAATGATTGTCAATCCTTATTCTGATAAATGGAAGTCGATTATTCTGTCCCATGGTAACTAACCCAATTCATTGTAACAGGAGCCCTCCCCTAGCAGGACTAATTTTCAGTGATGGTGGTGATGGTGGTGGGCTGGGGCTGGAGACTGAACCCGAGACCTCATGCTGGGGAACTCTTCCAGTGATTTGTATCTATGGTCCCGTGATCACACTCTTTATAATAAAATGCATGACTGCAAAAGCAAGCAGCAGAAAATGATCTTTGCTTCCTGTTCCTCTTTGGTTTATCTGCATATGAAACCATAATAAGAAGTGTTAATATAGTGTAGCATTTGTTGTCATTTAATATCCGGAGAGAAAAATGCATGTGGACACCTTCTCCTGAAGTATTATAAAAATAGTCAAAGGAGAGTTTGCTCTTGTAAAGAAATTGTTTCACTTACCATTGTTGCTGCTTCTGAAAGAATTGAAATTTATTTTGAGTAGCAACAACAAAGACATAATATTTTATTATCCAAAATAGAAACAAATGCATAAGGTTAGGAGCATGGATAACCGTAAATATAAATCTCAATATGTATTATGCTCTCTCATAGCTGAGTACCAAGCTATCAAAACTCTAGAAGCTCAGGCCTGTAACTTTAGCTACTTGGAAAGCTGAAGCAAGAAGATCAATTTCATAGTTCAAGGCAAACCTGCACTACAGAGGAGAGGGTGTCATGGCCAGCCTGGGTACCTTAGTGAGACTGTCTGATATGTTACAAAAAGAGTTAGTTGTCACTACCCTCATCTGATCAGCAGAATAAGGCAATGACAACCGTGTTCTTCAAGCAGTTTATTCAGGCTTCCTTGTTACAGCAAGCTTGCTCCTTCCTCCTTCTTCCTCCCTCTCCTTCTCATTATTCCCAGCAGCCCCTTATATACATTGCCTTAATCCTATCAGCAGCTGCCACGCTGTCACTGTTAATTGGCTGTTCCATATGATATGAGATGGGCTGTTTGAGTAGCCACACCTGGAAGCACAAACCTTTTCTCTTTAATGAGCCACAGCCGCAGTGCCTACTCATGCTTGCTAGCTACATGCCAAATGCCATCTTGTAATGGTGGGGAGAACTGCTTCCTACAATTAGTGATATAGCTCAGGGGAGGTGCATTTGCTTAGCATGTCTGAGACCTTATTTTCAATCTTCAGTCCTGGGTGTTGGGGAGGAGAACAACTTAGAAGATCAAAGAAGTTTGTTTTCCCTATTTTTTATGGGTCAGGATAACAGGAATGGCCTGGCTAGTTCTCTGTTCAGGATCTCATCAAGTAGCAGTCAAGTGTCAGCTGGGTTAATTCCCCTCTAGAAGCTGCCCTGGGGATGAATTTGTTCCTTGGCTCTTGCTTGATTATGTGAGATCCTGGCTATTTCTGACTGTTGACTAGCAGCTGAATCCCTAGAAGTCAACTGCCATTCCTAACAGTGACAAGGACATCTTAAATATAGCCATTTGACCTCATTAGATTCACAAGGGGAGTCCCCAGCTCCAGTCAGCTAAGAAAGTCTTTTATAATGCAGTATCATCATGGGAGTGACAATGGGAATGTTTGCTATCCTCCATTTGTTAAAAGCAATTACAGGGCCTTCCTGGCCTCAAGGAAAGGTGACTGCACACAAGCACAAACATCTAGAGTGTGAAGCACTGGACATCATCTCAGGTTTATATCCCATACTCAGTTATGAGGGAAACTTACAAAAATACACTAGCATTATCATTTCAGTATTTTTAATTAAAGAGTGGATGAAGACAGATGCCAAATAATGTCAAAGTCTCCATCTCATTTTAATTGTGTGTTTATCTCACATGTTTTGTGTTTGCATGCCTGTGTGTGTGCTCTACCACAGAACTTCACCTCTACCCTGATATTTAGGTGTTTCAAATACATAGAGAAGAAAGAGGTGGACATTAAAAACAAAAGCCATGTATGTTTTCATTTCCATGTATGCTCAGGAATTTTGCATGTGAGGGAACATTTTTATGGGCACTATTTCTACCTTCCATATTAAAGATTGTATATGTGATAGAAATGGCACAGTATCTCTCTACATGGAATGGAGCTATTTTACTCTGCAGCCAACACCCATATCTGAAGCTTGGAACTTACCTGGAAAGTAAGTGCCCTGAGTATTTTATAATTAAATGAAGACTTTATTAACTTTTAAAGATATTTGAATTTCATGCGGTTTCTGTATAAAGAAGAGCTATGTTTTGATAGAAAAGTAATTCCTGGTGGGTAACATAAACACTGAGTATGCTGCTTTAAGCCTTTTAAGACATATGTCCTATGTTAGTTATTATTATAGGTGTTGGAGAATACAATATTGATTGAAACTTAAAAAATATGACTCCAGTGTCAGAGATATAGCTCAGGTTGGAGCACATATAGCGAGTGATCAGTGAGCACTGGATTTGATCCATAGAACATCATAAAGTGGTATGGTTGTACATATTAACATTTGCAGAAGTTGGGAGCTAGGGGCAGGAGGAGGAGATAGCAGCTACAGAGTGAGCTTCTGGCTATCTGGAGTATATAAGACCCTATCTAAAAATTAAGAAAAAAATCAATGTGGATATTAGCATGGTTTGTGACGATCAAGGATTCAGAAAGGGTTTAGCTGTGTTGTTCGGGCTCTGGATCACCCATAAGATTGCTATGAGGCCAATTCTATGAAGGCCTGCTGCAATTTTAGGATTTGCTTATTAGGAACAAGAACATGCTAGCGGAAGAGTGATAGGTGTGGTCAACAAGGGGATATGTGTGATGAGTGTACTTTATATACATGCGTGAAGATGTCTTAGTAAAACCCAGGATTTGGTCAGTTTAATATATTCTAGTGATAAAGAGAAATGTGTATTACCTCAGGCAATCCAAGCCACTCATGACTAATGTGGATGGAGTTCATGGTTCTTTACTGTGCCTGCCCTTCATACGGTGGTGATGTCACAGGTGGCTCTCCCTTAAGAATGTGGCCGAAGATACGATGAGAAAGTGAGCAAATGAGCAAACAGCTCCTTCTCTTCATCTTGGAGGTGACTGCCACCACCTACCATTGCTTCTAGATTAGATTGATCACAGAGAGTAGACAGCAAAGCACTGTGAGTCACTGGGACGACAGGCATGGATGAGCCATGCCAAAATTAGCATCTTCATCTTGTTAGGTGGATTTCTCTCTGGCTGTTAGGTGGACAGCCAGTAGTCCTATGAGGTCAAGAAGGATGAATAAACAGAGTCAGCTGGTTGAATGATTCCAGCCTGAGTCAAAACAGTCTATCTATAGCCTCAACAATCGGGTACTGTATGTTTCTTCTTATCACAAGATGTAGTAAATTGAACAAAATCATGGGTTTTATTAAAGCATCTTCATGTGTATGTATAAAGTGCTTTCACTACACTTATCCTCCTTGTTAACCCAGTTCTGTCACCCCCTCACCCACTAGTATATGTCTTATTCCCAGTAGTCTTCCACTGTCTTCTTCCATGAATTCTTTTAGTTGATTCCACATGAATAGAGGAAATGTGTGAACTTGACTTTCTGAGTCTGGCTTGCTTTGTTTAACATGGTTTCCATTTCTATAGGTTTTCCTGCAAATGGCATGATTTAGCTTTTTTTAATAGTTGAGTGATATTCAGTTTTGTATATGTACATATATATGGGTGTGGCTGTGTATGTATGCATGCATATATGTGTGCATATGTATGTGTGTGCTCTGTGCATGTGCATGCATGTGTTTGTTCTTGTGCATGTGCATGCATGTGTGTCTGCCTGTATATGTGTGCATGTGTGTGTGTGTGTGTGTATGTGTGTGTGTTATTTTCTTTATCCATTCCCTTACAGGCACTAGCTGTGTTCCACGTTATTGTTATGCAATTTCCTAGTAAATATGAACAGACAAGTATCTCTTCTTTACTCTGCCTTTGATCTTTTGGGTAGATACCCATGAGCACTACAGCAGGAGCCTATAATAGTTCTGTCATTGGCTTTCTGAGAAACTTCTACACTAATTTCCATATGGCTGGACCAGTTGATTCTTCTACCAATTGTGTGGAAAGGAGTCTTTCTCTGACATCCTTGCTGACCTTAGTTGTTTTATCTCCCTGATCATGGTCGATTTCACTATGGTCAGATGAAATCCTAATATAATTTTGATTTGAATTTCTCTGATGTCTAATGATGTTTATATTTTTCAGGTTTTTCATTTCCCATGTATCTCTTCATTTGGAAAACATCATCACTGTTCATTTTTCTGTTTATTAATCAGATTATGTGTGCCTTTTCTGTTTAATCTTTTTAAAATAGTCTATCTAAATATAAATTTTCTATCAAAAGAATAACTAAAAGTCCTTTATTCTCCACAGACTCTCATTCTGTCTCAAGCCTGCTGAGTACTCCCTTTGGTACAAAGAATATGTTTTTAATTTGATGCAGTCATTGTTGATTCCTTTTTTTTTTAATTTTTAAATTTTAACTTAGAAATTTTTGTACATGTTCATAATATATGTTGTTTGGAGATAGAGTTATAGAGACTTGTCATTCACCAGACATGGGTGCTGTGAACCAAATTAGGGTCCTCTGTAAGAACAGGTACCACTCCTCTACTGAGCCAACTCTCCAGTCCATTTCTACTTCTTAAAGGTGTTAAACTTTGTCCACAATCTCCAGACCTCTGTTCTTGATACTTCTTCTTCTCAGAAGGATAGAGCCAGATTTTCCAAAGGTGGAATGATCATATCAACAAGTCTTCATATAAACACAAACTTGAGGAACTGACCATGACTATACTGTCTGCACAGAATCCCAACCAAATAGATTTATTCTCCATAATAGCACTCTCCCACCCTCTATACCGGTAGTATGAAATAAAAATTAAATTCCTAATTTTTATTTGTTTACTGAACACTGAATAGGACTAAGCTTTTATGAAAGCATGTGATGGGGCCACAAGCATACTGTGCTGGCACAGTATAGCCACAGCATACTATAGTGCCACAAACATGGGAAGATTCTAACATTTCTGGTTCCCCCTACAATCATACTTTTCTGAGGAAACATTTAAAGACAATTTCATAGATTTTTTTGTGTGTATTATTGTTTACCTAAATGATCAGCATGTGTAAATCACCATCTAGGGAATAAAATCAAAGCCATTCCCAGGACGATATCCATCACATTTACTGTCAGTGGACACACAGGGGAATACTGTGTCATCATCAGACCTCGCACAGTAAACAGCCACCACAGTGAAATAAGCAGTTTCCTGAAACTGAAAGGCAAGAGCCACTAAGCATATGTCTCTTTAAAAGAAATCAGCTTGTGAAGCTGCAAGTTAAACATCTATTTCAAAAGACAGCCACATGCTGGAGGAATTCCTTGTTTTTGCTAAACCATATGGGAAATGCTCTAGAGACTCAAGTAGGCTCAGTTGCATAGCAAGAGAGATTGGACTAGGAAATTGGCCTGTTTTCTCTGTCCTCTCCTGTGCAGTCAGTATTTGTACTCTCCTTTATAGGCAGCACTCAAATTCTTGTTGCCATGTCTCCAGTGGATTCAAACTGTGATAATCACTTGTCTGTATGTATATACATATATGAATATATAATATGTAATATAGTATGATATACAATATATAATATATATTGTGTCAGGTACTTTTCTATTGCTTGGATAAAACACCATGGCCAAGGCAATTTAGAAAATGAAGCATTTAATCATCTTGGATGCAGAGGGTTAGAATGCAAGATAGTGGAGGGAAAGATTGTCAGTAGACAGCTGAGAGCTCACATCTCAAACCACAAGCAGGAGACAGAGAGAGAACATTGAGGATGGCAAGAGCCCTTGGAACCTCAAAACACACCCCATACCCACAATGACACACCTCCTCCAAAAAAGGCCACGCCTCCTAATCCTTCCCAAACAGTTCTACCAACTAGGGACCAAGTATGCACATACATGAGCCTAATGGGGTCATTCTCATTTAAGTCTCCATATATTAGCGTGTGTGTGTGTGTGTGTGTGTGTGTAAGAGAGAGAGAGTATATGTATGTGTATGCTCATGTGAGTGTATTTGTTTGTATGTGTGTATGTATGTGTGTATGTGCTTGAGAGAGAGTGCATATGTGTGTGCTTTTGTAAGTGTGTATATGTGTGCACATATGTGTGTGCTCCTGTGAGTGTGTGTATGTGTATATATGTATGTGCATGCTCACATGTGTGCATATGTGTGTGTTTGTATGTGTGTATACACACATAGTAGCAATTTGTGAACTGCAGCTATACTTTTTCTTTCACTCAATCTATTGTAAACTCTTTGACAAAGATGATTGGTTATTGTCAAATACCTTAACAACTATAACTGATGATTCTTTGGTTATCATAAAATGCCTTTGAAATTTTGCCAGACAATTCTCTTGATTATATAAATACTATAAAAAAAAACATTTAGCAATTCATTTATATAATGTTTTTTTTCTAAATACAGGAAATGAACTTAAGCCATCTGGCAGCATTTTTATGCTTTAAAAACAAGTTCTAGGAGCTGTATGAAGGCTCAGAGGTTAAGAACACTTATTCCTCTATTCAGCACCCACATCAAGTTCCTCAAGTCCAGTTCCAAGGAATCTAAAACCTCTGTTCTGAACTCTTGAGGTACCCCACACATACACACATGATATCAATAACACATAATGAAGTAATTAATTCTAGGTATGTACATACCCCATGCCAGCCTAAGAATTCCACCTTAATTCCTTTCAACTGATTCAGGCAACAGGAAATCTGATCTATCCCCAATAGGATGTATTAAAAGATTATTTGTGTTCTTGTAATGCTAAAATGGCAAGAACTAAATCTGCACCTGGAGAACCACATTTACACAGACATACCCATCACAGCGACAGGCTCAGATCCTCTTTAATTCTAGCACACAGACTAAGATGAGTAAATTTCAGACAGCCCTATGAGTCACCATCGGAACGTGATTTATGGGATGTGAATTGCTCTCCTGGAGTGACTAATGCAAGGAGCCAAAGGAATCCAAATTCTGCTGCAGGGTCTCAGCTGAAATGCCGGCTTGCAGATCCATCTCTGACTGGTAACATGATTGATGCTCATATGTGATGCCGATCCTAGTGGTCTGGAGAGTAATTGGGGAACTGTTGATTAGATGTTCATACTTAAAAAAGGAACAAATCTCAACTGTATCCTCATTGGTGATTTTACATAGACAATGTAACCTCAGGGACTTGGTATTGTCTGGAGACAATACATTGATATGTGCTCTCACATCCCATTTTGTGGAAAACATCAAATCTAGTGAATTCCCCTTAAATCCCCAACCAGGATTTCTGTCCATGAAGAACTCCTGTCTTTTATTTCTTTGAGTAGTTTTATCTTTAAACACAGATGCAATATATCTATATCATAATGAAAAGAATACACGGTATATCACTTAATAGATTATTTGTAAATTAACTGTGTTTGCTATTTACCTACTTTAAGCAAAACCTAATGCAACAAAAATTGTCACCAATAAACCCAAAATTGAGATAATGTGAAATAAATAATTTCCTATGAATTCAACAGAATTCACATAAAGAAGAAAAATAAGCAATTACCATTTGAGGATAAAATGTTTGACTCAAAAGCAAAACATTCATATCAAATGCCTGTGCATGAGTACTTGCATGCATTTCTGTGTGGTGTGTGCATGTGCCTGTATGTATGTTCATGCATGTGTGTTTGTGCATGCATGTGTGTGTTATCCATGAGGCCTGTGTGGGAATCAGAGGACAGTCTGTGGACTCAGATCTTCAGATTTTCAGGTGGCAAGTACCTTCACCGGCTGAGACATCTTGCTGGCCTTATATCTAAATATTTAGACATTCTCATCTCAACAATTCATAAGTTACACAGAAATTTGGAAGGACATAGAAGACTTCCGTGGCCACCTTGGCCCAAATGCCATCTATTGAAAAGTATGCCAAATATGATATAAAATCTCATTCTCAAGTGTAAATATCTGCACAGAAAATTCTACAAATCTACAAAAATATCTCATGAAACTCTAAGTAAATTTAGTAAAGCTAGTACAAGGTCAGTATACAGAAATTAATGGCATTTGCACATTCCACTGGCTAACAAAAATTAAAATTAAAAGCAGTTTCAGTTGTAATGATGTCAAAATAATAATTAGGGATATAACTAACATGTTTCATTAAAGAAAAAGCAAAATACAACTGGTAGATACTGCTCTGTCTCCATTAGAATATTTACATTTTTAAAATTGTGTGTGTATCACACACCCCACAACACACACACACACACACCGTGACTATGGAGGCCAGAAGAGGGTATCAAATCCCCTGGAGTTGGAGTTTCAGATGACTGTGAGTTGTCCAACCTGGGTTCTGGGAACCAAACTCAGAACCTCTATATGAAAAGTTCATGCTATTAATTGTTCTGCCATCTCTCCAGCCCTGAAAATATCTAAATTTTAAGACTTGAAATTTTGAGCATCAATGGGAATGAGATACAGCTGGTGTTCTCAGATGCTCTTGCTACAAAATTGTTCACCCAATTTGGAATACTAGGACCTTCCTTAATAGTGACTCATGGTGTCCTCCATCTTTCAGTGCTATTTATATGTTACAGTTATATTCACTGTCAGTGTTTGCTGATCCATTTAGGGAACAGAGAAATCATTGCATTTAGTCTTCTATGTACCAAGGATTCTACTAAGTATAATGGGTGCTCCCAACCCAATGTTGAAACACAGATAGTCATAGCTATACTTAATAATTCAAAAATAAAACTAAAAGTTGTGAACCTTGGAAAGGATCTTGTATAGTATGGGGGCTTGGTCGTGATTGGACAGAGACAAGAGAGTGTGGGAAAGAAAATAAGAATACATGATGTCCACATATGAAATTGTCAAGTGGCAAGCTAATCAAAGAAAACGATTTTTCAAAAGTGAAATTTGCATCCACATATAGTGGGGCATGCCACTCTTATGTGTTTATCTAAAAGAATTGAGAGCATATTTGAATAAAATGTTTATGCATGAGCATTGATACAATAGTCACTTTATATAAAATAGACCCAGAATAGAAAACAACTGAAATATTGATCAGTTGGTCAGTGTATGAACACATTCCATGAGGCCAGACAATGGTTGTGGTAACTCAGCAATAGACAAAATGAACTACTGATGTATACAACACAGACCCTGCAATGGGTCTGCACAAGGAAGGCTCAGGAACAGTATGACATGGATGGTGAAGGGCCTCATGGTCACCATCCCTCCTCGCTGAACTACTTGCTGCTGATAGACTGAAGGCCATGGTGAGTCCTTGCCTTCAGCTGTGTGCCCACTGGGAATGCCACCAGGCTCCAGGGAGAGATCTCATTGGTCCAGGTTAAACTAGATAGGTCACAAAACAAAATCTAGCCATGACTCTTAGAAGGAGACTGGAAGAGGCAGAGGTGGATGTTGATAGGGATGAAGGGAAAAAAGAGAAAGTATGTGTGTGTGTTTGGGGGGGTGAGTTATCAGAAAACATTATATACATATATGAAATTGTTAATAAAATACTGTGAAATGGGGTGGGCACAGGAGAGATAGCTCAGCAGTTAAGGGAACTGGCTTCTCTTCCAGGAGATCTCAATTTGGTTCTCACAAGTCACATGTTGATTACAAGCATCAAGAATTCCAGTTGCAGGAGATCTAACTCTTTTCTTCTGGCCTCTGTGTTCACCTGGCAGTCACTCATATGCTACACAAGCACACACAGGCAAAGCACTCATGTGCCTAAAAGATATTAAAAAAATAAATGAATCTAATGAAAAGTATTACATATAGAAGCTAGACCCTCCTTCCACACACACATACATACAACACACAACTACATAATCATGAGACCACTTGTATAAAATTCTGTAATCTGCCATCTATTATCAGAGCAAGTCCGTCAGGATTTGGCTAAGGATAGAGAAATGAGCAATTGAGGTAGGACCTTGACAGGAATGTTTTTAATGAGCATGAAAATACAGATAAACATGTATAGGGGCTATGGTGACAGTTTCATGGCATTCCTGTAACTTGGGGTTATCGGATTAGAGATTTTTCAGTTTGCACAATTTAGACGCATCTCAAAATTCACCCATTGAAGTTGTTTCTAGAAGCCTAAGAAGAGCATTGACAGCAAACCCTAGAAGAAATTTATAGCCCTTGCAGTATATGTTAGGGAAAAGTAGCATGTTTGCCCCAGATGATTAATAAACTCCATTTCTGAAATGTGATTAAAGGCAGGTCCTGCCCATGGGCACTTCACAGCTCTCCTCTGTTTGGAAATGAGGTAGGTGGTTTTTCCTCCAGTAAACACACACACTAGAGTTCAGAAGGGAATAGGCTGTTGGCAGAGCCAGTAGCCCCTCTGGTTTCTAACACTCCCTGTAATCAATAAGAAATGAGACTAAGACATTAAGACGCATGTCACTGAATTCTACCTAAGCTGGCTTGTGCATGCCTGCATAGGGGAGGACTATTGGAATCATATCCTCTGAATCCATCTTTCCAGATGTGAGGAACTCAATCATTTGGCTCAGCCAACTTTTAGATATATTCTTAAAGTGAATACTGATCCACTGGTCAGCTATGTGTCTTTAATAAGTTGCTTCACCTCTCTGAACCTTGGCTTCCTTCTCTGTAAACATGGATAAAATATTCTATCCTTGTCTTTTGCCCAGCATGATAGAGCTATGCATCTTTTGCTTGTGTCCATCAGAGCACATCATACTGTAAAAATTCCCATGGGAAACTCTGTCTATCAAAACCACATCAACCAGCAGCTACCACGTGTCTCAGTTTCACAGAACAAATTCCCTCAGGTTGTTGATATTTGTCTCTGTCTTCTCCTCACATCATCTCCGTTGTTTCCCTCCAACCAGACTGCTAACCTTCATTAGCAAACTGTAGCTACCATCAACCCAGGATCCAGAATAAAAATGTTTTAACACATTCCATTTTGGCCACTTGTAACCTAAAAGCAGCTTCAGTTTTTGATTTGGTTTTACGAAAATACTAATGACCCAGTTGAGCCTCAAGTTCCTCATACAGATAGTATCAGAAATAAGCGAGAATAATCTGGGAATTATTAAATGAGGTTTAAATTTTGACCAATTTCTCTATCACAATGTTTTTCGGAACCTTTAACTCAAAGCAAGTCACCGAGAATGACAATGGACACATGAAGCTCTTTCCAGAGTTTCCTGACGAGTAACTTTTACACGATTTCTGTTGTATACAGTTTGGGATTATTTAATGGATTATTAGTGATAACCCTGGAAGGCTGTTATAATTAATTAAAGTAATTGAGCCACTTACATAAGTTAATTCACTAGAAAATTAAAACCCTGGGCTTTTTGTGGACTAGATAATTGCATACAGAGAAAAAGTTACAAGTACTTGCTTTGTCTTATGTCTAAGTCAAGTCCGATGATCATCATTACCCCATGTTATGCCAATCGTAGTTTTGTTATTTATATAATATGATTCTATTTATATAAAGTTCTTACTGGTATATTCATTGTACATTGTGTCTGATTTTATCAAGGAAATTTCTTTCAGGGAAATCATTTACTTTGATATTTTACCCTCCTTACTCTTACTACTTTATTTTCCTTCTAACAGCTCCTTCACTCATGTGTGTGTGTGTGTGTTGTGTGTGTATGTGTGTGTATATGGTACATGTATATATGTGTGTATTATGTTAATGTGTATGTATATGTGCATGTGTTATGTTGTTGCATGTGTATATGTGTGTATGTGTGTGCATATATATGTGCATGTGATATGTGTGCATGTGTATATGTGTGCATGTGTAATATGTGCATGTGTATATATGTTATATGTATATGTGTGCATATGATAAATGGTTTTTCTCTCTAAAATATAAATGGTTTATAATTTTGTATTAAAATGGTATTTGTCTTCTTGAGCATGATCATCTTTTTTCATCTGTGAATCTACTAAGCTTTCTTGTGAAAACTTTCTAGAAATCTGTTCTTCCTTTAAATCCACTTTACAAAGAACAATGTGTTCTGCATCACTCAGTAGGTGAAATGTAAAGTTTCCTAAAAGCTATGTTTCCTATTTTTCCATCCTAGGAGATCCTCCTGCCCTCTCTACTTCCTTACTCTATACATAAGCCCAGTGGTTACATGGATTGTAGCATGTCTACTGAAAGCTTAAAAGTTAACATCCAACATAAAAAGAGACATGCCATATTTGTCTTTTGGGACCTGGGTTAGGTCGTTCAGAGTGATTTTTTTTCTAGTCCCATTCATTTACCTGCAAGTTTAATAATTTTAACATGGGAATAATACTCCATTGTATAAATGTACATTTTCATTATCCATTTATCTCCTGATGGGATATCTAAACTGCTTTCAATTTCTATGTATTATGAGTCAAGCAGCAATGGACAAGAATGAGCAAGTGTCTCTGAGTAGTAGGTTGTAGAGTCCTTTTGGTATATGGCCAAGAGTGATATACTGGATCTTGAAGTAGATCTATTTTCACTTCCTGTGGAACCACTATACTGGTTTCCATAGAGGTTGTGCACCAGCCATGGGAGAGTGTTCCCCTTACCCCACATCTTTGCCAGTATGAGCTGTCATTTGTTTATTGATCTTAGCCATTCTGACTGGTGAGTGATGAAATCTCAGAGGTGTTTTGTTTGCATTTCTCCTGATGACTAAGGATGTTGATCATTTCTTTAAGTGTTTCTCAGCCACTTATGTTCCTTCTTTTGGTAACTCTGTTAGTTCTGTACCTCAGTTTTAAATTGGTTTTTTTTCTTTTCTTCTTTCTTTTCTTTTTTCTTTCCTTTTCCTTTCCTGACATCCAGGTTTTGTTTTTGTTTGTTCATTTGTTTAGTTTGGTTTGGTTTGGAGGTTTTTTTTGTTTGTTTGTTTTTGTTCTTTATATGCTTCATATATTAACCCTATATGGATGTAAAATTAGTAAAGCTCTTTTCTCATTCTGTAGACTCTCACTTTGAATGAGAATACAATGCCCTTTGCCATACACAAGATTTTCAGCTTCATGAGATGTCATTTAATAATCACTGCTCTTCGCACCTATGCTATTAGTTCCCTGCTCAGAAAGTCTTTTCCTATTCAAGTGAGTTTAAGATTATTTCCAAATTTCTCTTAAACTGGAGTCAAGATATCTGCTCTTTTGTTAAGGTCATTGGACTATTTGGAGTTGGGTTTTGTACAGATTGATAAATACGGATCGATTTGACTTCCACATGCAGCCATCCATTGACCAGCAACATTTGTTGAAGACACTTTTTTTCTCAGTGTAGATCTTTGATTTCCTTATGAAAACTCAGGTGTCCATAGGTGTATGAATTCATATCTGCATTGTCAACTCAAGTTCATGATCAATGTTTCTGTTTTATGCCAATACTAAACTGTCTGTAGCACTATAGCTCTGTAGTACAGCTTGAAATCAGGGATGGTGATACCTCAAGCAGTACTTTCATTATTAAGGATTATTTTAGCTATCCTGGGTTGTTTGTGATTCTATATGAAGCTGAAATTTTCCCTTTCAATTGCCGTAAAGAATTGTGTTGGTATTTTGATGGGGATTGCATTGAATCTGCAGACTGCTTTTGTATGATAAGCATTTCCACGATATTAATCCTACCAATCCATGAACAGGGGAAATATATAAATCTTCTGATGTCTTCTTTAATTTCTTTCTTCAAAGGTTTGAAGTTTTTATCATACAAGTCTTTCACTTGCTTGTTTACAATTATCCCAAGAGACTTTTGAGGCTATTGTGAAAGGTATTATTTTCCTAATTTCTTTCTCAGTCCATTTGTCATTTGTATATAGGAGGGCTACCAAATTTTGTGAATTAGTTTTGTATCCTGCTACTTTGCTGAAAGTGTTTTTCAGCTGTATTTTGGGGGGATCTTTTATGTATAAAACCCTATCATCTTCAAATAAAGATATTTTGGCTTCTTGCAAGAAGCACCACAATGAAGAAACTGGTTAAATTTTAAACTATATTTAGTCATCCACAGAATATTCTTGTCTTCCGGGGAATAATTGAGGGGTTTTGGATCCAAACCCTGAAGGTGGCATAGTTTCATTCTTCATGGTTCAATGGAACTACATTGTGTGCATGCCATATTTTGTCTTCAATGCATCTATTGGTGGACATTTAATCTCACTCCATAATGTGGGTCTTGTGAATAATATTTCAATGAACATGGATGTACAGGTGTGTCTGCAATGTGCTGGCTCAAATTTTTTTGTTGTTTGTTTACACAGAAATGGTGTATAAAATGTCAGTTTTAGGTTTTTTATTTTAATTTTTTAAGAAATCTCATACTGAGTTTTCTGTAGCAGCTGGATCAATTTATATTCCTTCCTACAGTGTGCAAGGGTTAATATCCAGAATGTACAAATAATTTTTAAAATGTAAATATCTTCCACAGTTATTAAAAAGTAAAATTATATGAAATCTTTATGCAAAGGTGAGTGGATGGTTGTTAAAAGAGGACAGAGAGTAAACAGACTTCTAAAAGCAAATAAAATGAGATAGGACTTCCTTCCCGACTGCATGACTGAACCAAGCACCTGCAGTATGGATAAATGACCAGGATGACAAACCAAGCCCAAGATAAATGAGGAGAAGACACGACCTCTGATTAGCAAAGTTAAATTGAGAGAATAATAGTGTCCTGTGTGAACACTACTTTCCAGGACTGTTGAAAAGATATTGCATATGCAAATCCAAAAATATGCTTTGAAAACTAAACTACGGCTGTAGAAAAAAAGTCCTGCAAATTAAACACTTCATCTGGAAAAGAGCAAACATCAAAACTCCACACAAAGCAAAGATAGCTCTCCACAGCACAAAGAGGAAGAGTTAGCGTGGGGGAAACGACAAGAGAGACAGAAAATTGTTTCAAATGGCTCACCCTTCCACTAATGGGAGTTCTAGAAAGAACAAAGGAAACGAGGAAATGAAGGTTGGAACATTTATAAGGCTGAAATGAGACATGAATAGTCAGATTGCAAAGGGCCTATTAAGCAGGAAAAAAAAAACATTCATTGATACAGTCTTGTCACAATTCAGAGAATGAAAAGATGCTAAAAACTGTCAAAATTGAAGAGTGGCCACAGGAACTGAAGATATCCTGGGTATCAGTGTCACATCATCTCTCTAGGTCACAAAAATACTTCCTTAATATTCTCAATGTAAAACATTACTTGCAACATAATGTTTTACATCAACAGCAGCAAGTAGGGTGAAATAAATAAAGATGTTTTTAGCTATGCATGGATGTAGAAAATTGATCTCTCTTCATATATACTAAAAAACTGTGTGGAACCTGCAGGTAGCCATACACACATTCATAAACACACATTTGCACTCATTCACATAAGTTAGGTACACACACAGATATACACACTGGGCAAACACACACATGTATACACATATACACATATAAAATTCATACAAACTCCTATACAGGGATACATACACATATATACATGCACATGCACACACACTCAAAAATACATGCATATACACATGTATATGTGTAATAAAGTATATAAATATAACATAAACATGCATATGCATGCATTCATGTACACACATGTATGTATACATGTATGCATGTACACACAATCATATGCATATATTTACACATATATACATGCATATAGATGTGTACCCACACCATACACATATACAATGCACACAAATGAACACATAGGTACATACATAAATATATAACACATGTATGTACATATACATGAATGCAACACTTGCATACACATACACAATACACAAATGCACACATGCATACATGCACACACTTATGCGCTCACATGTACACACTCACACTCATAGAAGTTATTATTATGAAAAACAGTGATTTTAGTTTCAGAGTTTACTGATAAGAAACAAGAAGACATTTGCCTACATAGAATCAAGCCGAACCAGAGGGCTATGATAAAAATGAGCCTGAGGGAAGAAAATGGGTAATTTCAGTAGAGAAAGGAGATGAAAGACAAAGATTCTTTGTGCTTTGGTAAATAAGCCATGTGTTTGTATTTCTTAAGAAAAGGTCAGTAGGAATTCTGGAAAAGAATACATTGCTCAGACAAAGAGCCAACAAAACATATGATTTTTTTTTTAATGATGAGAGGAAGAGACAGATGCCTTTGATCTTGATCTTAGGCAGTCTGTGCTGTGAGCGGTGCCAGGGTCATAAATTGGATTCTTTGAGAAGAAAACTAAATGCAAACATTTTAATTAGCTCGTGTTGAGCAACATTTGCATAATCCTAA